>JANAVB010014199.1:0-90000 GCA_029216955.1 Iris pallida | reverse complement strand
CAGCACGTGGGGCGCCGAAGAAGGTAGGCGGAGGGCCGAGGAGGGACGGGACCGGCGACGGCCGAGGGCGCAGGGAACGGCGGGGTACGGCGACGCGAAGGCGGCGGCGGCTCCGGGGATGAGAGGGGAAGGGGGAGGACCCTCTGTACGTCCGGCAAACCCCAGCCAGGGTAGGGGGGAGCCTCCCCGCGGGGGAGGGACCTGGCCGGGCGAGAAGACCTGGGAGGCCGGAGGAGACGGGATGCGCCCTGCGAGAGTGGGGGCGCCCGGGGCCGGTCGGCCGCCGGCCATGGCCGGAGGGGGCGGACTCGAGGAGATGGAGGGCTCCTTCGAAAGGGATCCAGACCCACATCCCGATTCCATATATATATATATATATATATATATATATTTTATATATATATATATATATATATATATATATATATATATATATATATATATATATATTTTATATATATATATATATATATATATATATATACACACGCACATATATATATAACTCTAATCTTAGTGTAATAAATAGATAACAATACAAAAAATATATATAAAAAAAAATTATAAAAAATCTAACTAGGTTGGGGACTATTTTATTAGTATTAGCACAAGCATCATACCTATTCATTAACAAACCCATGACTTAATTATAAATAACAAAATTAAATAAAATAGATATGTAGTAATTTAATTAAATTAAAAATATGGGGTTTACATCCTACCCAACTTAAAGAAATTTCTTCCTCGAAATTAAACTAAGGTAGGGGGTCAAATGCAATGCAAAATTTTGGAAAGGTCTAATCATGCAAGACGTACCTTGGTCTTCGAACAATTGCGGATAACGATTTTGGATGTCATCATCGAGCTCCCAAGTAGACTCTCCTGGTGAGTGACGCTTCCATGCCACACGAACCAATGGTTTAGATTGATTCCGCAACACCTTCACTCGGTGATCGAGGATACCTACTCGTTGCTCTTCGTACGACAAACTCGGTCCAACGGTGATCTCGGAGTGATCAAGCACATGATTGTTGTCTGCCACGTACCTCCTCAGCTGCGACACGTAGAACACATCATGTACTCCTTCTAGCGACGGTGGCAAGGCTAATCTATTAGCGACTTCTCCTACATGCTCCAAGATATCAAAAGAAACAATGTATCTTAGACTCAACTTGCCATGTCCTCCGAACCGAATCATGCCTCTAGTGGAGGATATCTTCAAAAAAACATGGTCGCCTTTCTTGAATTCCAAAGGTCGATGACGATTACCTGCCCACTGTTTCTGTCGATCCTGTACTGCTCATAGGTGGCCTTGTATCTTATTTACCTTTTCAACTGTGCTCAAAACCCGCTCGGTACCCAATATCTGTCGCTCCAACAGACAGAAGATCGACACTTCCTACCATACAATGCTTTAAACGGAGCCATCTGGATGCTCGCTTGATAGCTATTGTTGTAAGAAAACTCCACAAGATGAAGGTGGTCCTTCCATGATCCGTCAAAGTCAAGCATACATGCTCTCGACATATCCTCTAGCATCTGGATCGTACGCTCTGACTGGCCATCTGTCTGCGGATGGTACGACGTGCTAAACTTCAAACGCGTACCCAAACAGTCCTGTATGGTCTTCCAAAAATGCGATGTAAACCTCGAGTCATGATCCGACACGATGCTAACTGGAACACCATGTAGCTTTACTATTTGCTTCATATATATCTCTGCCAAAACTTTCATGGACTGCCCCACTCTAAAAGGTAAGAAGTGGACCGATTTGGTAAGTCTATCAACAATCACCCATACCGCATCTCGACCACTAGGGCTCCGAGGAAATCCTGTGATGAAGTCCATCGTAATGTGTTCCCTCTTCCACTCAGAAATGGGTAGCGGCTGCAATAATCCAGTCATCCTCTAGTGCTCGGCCTTCACTTGCTAGCATACTAAACACTTGGCCATGAAACGAGCTATCTCTCGTTTCATTCTGTGCCACCAATAATACTGCCGCAAGTCTCGGTATATCTTGGTTCCTCTGGGATGAATAGAGTAAGTCGAACTGTGTACTTCTGCCATCAACTCCTGCCGCAACTCTCCATTAGGAACATAAACACGATCACCACATCGTAATGTCCCATCGGGATGAATCCTTAATCCCGTCTACTCTCCTGCCTCGATCCTCTCTCGAAGTCGACGGAATCTAGCATCCGCAGGTAATGTTGACTTGATCCGATCTACTAATGACGATTGTACTTGGAGATTGGCTAGCACGCCATCTGCTCCAGGCAATACTACTTCAATTCCAAGCTGCTGCAAGTCTCTGATCAACTCCTTCTGTGTAGTCAAAAAGTGCGCCACGGGCTTACGGCTCAATGCGTCTGCCACAACATTAGCCTTACCCGGATGATAATGTAGCTCAATCTCATAATCTTTCATCAACTCCAACTAACGTTATTATCACATATTCAACTCTTTCTGTGTAAACACGTACTTGAGGCTCTTATGATCAGTGTAGATATCAACCTTCTCGTCATACAAGTAGCGTCTCCATAACTTCAAAGCAAAGATAACCGCTGCGAGATCTAGATCGTGGGTTGGATAATTCTTCTCGTGCACCCTCAACTGTCTCGATACATATGCTACTACATGACCATGCTGCATCAATATGCATCCTAATCCCTTTTCGGATGCATCGCTGTAAATTATAAAACCTCCTGGGCTCGATGGTAGTGTCTAGATAGGTGCAGTGGTCAAGCGCTTCTTCAACTCGTCAAAAATGGCATGACACTCATTTGTCTATACAAACTCCTGATCCTTATAAATTAGTCGAGTCATAGGCACCGCTATTCGAGAGAAATCTTCTACGAACCTTCGGTAATATCCCACAAGTCCAAGAAAACTTCTTACCTCAAAAGCTGATGTGGGAGCGGGCCATGCCTTGACAGCTGTGATCTTCTCAGGATCTACCGATATGCCATCTCCAGTAACAATGTGCCCAAGAAATAAAACCTCCTTGAGAAAGAAATGACACTTGCTAAGCTTCGCAAAAAGTTGCTCATCCCTCAAGATTCCCAAAACTGTCTGTAGATGCTGCTCATGCTCCTCTTGGCTCTTCGAGTATATCAAGATATCATCTATAAAGACGACCACAAATTTGTCCAAGTACTGATTAAAGATCTTGTTCATTAAGTTCATGAAGACTGCGGGAGCGTTGGTCAACCCGAAGGGCATGACCAAGAACTCGTAGTGTCCATACCTCGATCGAAAAGCCGTCTTCGAAATGTCTTCTTTCCGATCCTTCAGTTGGTGATAGCCCGATCGTAAGTCAATCTTAGAGAATACTTTTGCTCCACTCAGTTGATCGAATAGATCGTTTATGCGTCGCAACGGGTACTTATTCTTCACGGTCACCGCATTCAGGGATCTGTAATCGATGCACATGCGCACTGTTCCGTCTTTCTTAGGCACAAAAGTACAGGTGCTCCCCATGGTGACATACTGGCACGAATAAAGCCCTTCTCTAATAAGTCGTCAATCTGCGTCTTCATCTCTACCCACTCCTTGGGTGCCAGTCGATATACTCGAGACGAAATAGGCTTGGCTCCGGGAATAAGCTCAATAGAAAACTCAATGTCTCGGTCAGGTGGCAGTCCTGGCAATTCCTCGGGAAACATATCCTCGAACTCAGCGATAATAGGGTGCTAAGTGGTGTCCTGTAGCATCATGTGAGTCCCCAATGTAGGTGTATCGCTCATCAAGGCTTTCTCTTTGGTGAACTCGAACTCCGTATCACTAGGGGGTCTAAAGATGATACTGCCCCTATGGCAGTCAATAAGAGCGAAATGCTGGCTCAACCAGTCCATCCCGAGAACCACATCGAACGTTGGCATAGGAAATACAAGAAGTCATACCTTCATCTCTCTACCACTTATCACTACAGAACAATCTCTACAAACACCACTAACAGGTACTACTCCTTCTCCAGTGAGGATTCTAATGTTTTTAGATAAAGATGACATGGGTATACTATGTCTAGTGGCAAAGCTAGTGGCTATGAATGAATGGGTGGCTCCAGTGTCAAATAATGTGATGGCAGGAAATGATGCAACTAAAACCATACCTTCTATGACGTCTACCTCTGGTTCTACCTCATCTGCTCTAGTGTAAAAGCCTTCACAACTCTCTGATTACCCGTCTGTGCTCTCGCCTGCCGGAATTGGGCTGCCTGAGGGGGTAAAGGTGGTCATGGTGCTCCTGGCCCCGCAATCGCTGGCCTCTGCTGATTCTGTGGAGCGTTCCTCTGAAATGGACAATCTCTCATCTGGTGCTGGTTCGATCCACAAGCTAAACAGTGTCCCAGCCGTCGTCTATAATCCCTCTGAATACGCCCAACCTTGCCACAGTAATTGCAAGTGGCCTTTTTCTATGTATGGTATGGCCCTGTCCTCTGCTGATGCTGATGTGTGGGAGGACGTCTTATTGGCCCTCCTGTAGTGGTCTTAGCTGATCCTATCGTCGAAGTAGCTCGTCGGTTCGCCTTCTTGTTTATGGCCTCTTGAGTTCTAGCCTCCGCTAGAACAGCTGCTTGGGAGACCCTCGACTCGGAGCTGGTATATCTCTGCAACTCTATACTCAAGCCTCTATGAAATCTTTTGGCTTTCTCCAGCTCAGTCGTAACCAACCTTGGTGCAAAACGACTCAGCCGGCTAAACTCGGCGTCGTACTCATCAACTGTCATACTCTCCTGCTCTAGGTATAGAAACTGGTCATACAGTACATCCTTGGCAGTGTCAGAGAAAAACTTCTTATTGAACAGCTATTTGAATTCCTCACATGTCTGATCAACTCCTAGCCGTCTCTCCTCAGCGGCCCACCAATCGTAGGCATTCCCTTCAAACTGTAACTCGACTGCCGTCATCCATAAATCTACGGATAACTTTGAAGCCTTCAGAAGATTTTCTGTCTTAACCAGCCAATTGGTGATCCCGATAACGTCTTCAGTGCCCTTGAAGTGTGGAGGATTCATGTTACGGAACCCTTCGATAGTACCACAGAGGCTTGGGGTGCTCGGGTCAGTGTTGTCTCCAAACTCCTCCTAATAGTTTCGTTCTGCTACATCTGAGCCTGTACTAAGCTCTGGAGAATCTGGTCGGTAGTAGTCCCACCAGCCTGAGGCATGGGCTGCTATGGAGGTATGTATGGCATCTGGGACATGAACTGTGGAACACCCTGAGGCCCGTACTGTGGAGGATATAAAAGATATGGAAGGGGATACTGTTGGGGTATGAGGGTGGATACTGAGGTGGATTCTGTGGAGGATACTAGGGTGGATATGATGGTAGATATGGTGGGGGCTGCTGGGATGGATATGATGGTGGATACTGTGAGGGCTGTTGTGGTGGATATGATGATGGTGGATATGGGGGTGGAATCTGTGGTAAGAACTAAGGTGGATAGGGTGGCGGAGGCGGTAGGTACTCCTCTTGAGTTACAGGGTTTTCGGGGTCTGTCTGTCCCACTTGAGGTGCCGGGGCTTGCTGCTGAATAGTGGGTGGCGTCATCACAAGCTGCAGTCTGGATGGTGCTAGAGTGGTCGGGGACATGGGTGGCTGACTTATTGGTCTTCTTGAGCAGTGGTGTTTCCATCAGTAATGGCGAGGGGGTAGCGCGTCCACTACGAAGATTCATCCTATATTGGCACGAAGAATTTAGTTTAGTTAGAACAAAGTCAAACTGGATGTAATCAAGCAGTCAACGAGAAATTTAGAAGAGGTCAAGGAAGGTATTAATAAGTGGATGAGACTCTGTATCATATTCCTATATGCAGGCTTGTTGGACACGGTCATGTAACCCAATAATATTGTAGACCTGCATGGGCCACCACAAAAATATGTAATGCCGCAGTCCCAAAATACTTAGGACCAAGTACGTCAGCATGCCAGCTGCACATATATAAAGAATACCCCAATATATGGTATCCTCGTATTTATACATAAGCTGTAAATAATAATAATACATGATAAGCCATAATATAATAACTATATCTCATCCACAGCTCAACACAGAATGAATAAATTAGTCTCAATGATAATAAAAGAAGTCAAGAGATAGTCGGGTGGTCATTCCCACGCCAAACAGCTATGAAAAATAGTCTCAACTAAATGGAGTCCAACCTCCTCAAAAATAGAACAATGAAGATAAAAGATGTCCACTATAAAATCTCAGAAAATAAAAAGAAAACTAAGTATCAGTGGGAGATGCCTCATCATCGACGTATGCAGGATCCAAAGCTGCTCTATAGTCCTGGGGATAGTCCTGCTCGTCTAATCCTGGAGAGATCATCAGGTCCTCAGAGGGACGTAACACGATACAAAAAAATATGCCGAAATAACTGAATGTGTAAACATGCGGCTATGACTCTACTGGATCTCCTAACCGTCTATGTGAGATGCACTTTGAGAACAACATTCTACGTAGGGGCTGTAGGATCAGTAGAGTAATAAAGAATGGTAGTAAGTAGCGCTTATCCGAGTCGCTATCAGCCAGGGGCAGAAGGTAGTGTTCATACGAGTCACTATCGGCCCACAAATGTGTGTAAAAAGTAAATGTAGGCCCTACGCTAGTAGCTGTCCCATCCCTCCAATGCTCTTGTCCAAGATGTATCTACAGCCTGTCCAGTTGGCAACTGTTACGGCTTCTAACTCAATACACTAGTAGCAATTACCTCCTATCCGTCGTACGACCCATACCTATCGATGGCCAGTCGAGTACGCAAGTCCGTGTCCTATATGAACTCACTCATCATGTGATACACATGTGTCATGGCCATAGGAGATATGAAAATATCCCACACTCATAAGGTGGTCGTCTAACTCTAGCTCAACATGCATAATAGAATATAAAAATAACGAAAACGACTAAATCAAGTCGCTCGCACCCAAGTGTGACTTGGACGCACCATATAAACAAAATGACAAATAAGAGAAAAAAATATGCACTAATAAAATATACTAAAAATAAATGAGCACAATCATAATCTATGGCAAGGTATACTTGCCTGCGGTACAAAGAGGGCAAATCCAAATATTGCAAGCGCCAACACAAAACTCACAATTCACAGATGGCTTCGGATGCTGAAACAAACATCAAAAATATTCTTGGTGAAAAAGATATACCTAGGAAATGCCTGTCCGAAAGTTAAATTCCGAAACAGGGGCAAAATCGTAATTTTGGGTCAAAATGATGTCCGCCGTTGGACCCACTTTGCACCGAAACGTGCACCAGTGTCTACGGTCTCTAAAGTCTTCAAACTATATATCTACGGATCCGGCTTGAGGAGATGGATCCAACGGTATGTCCAATTTTGGATTCCGATGAGCCGTGCACAAAATCGCTCGTTGGATCGGGTCGCAGGCCCGCCAATTTTGCCGTTCTGGTCAACCTTCTCAGAATCGGACCAAACTTGGCATACAGGACCAGAATTTTGATTCGGACATGTTGGCACAAGTTTCGTGTCATTCTGACGAACGTGCATGAAGTTATGGACTAGTTTGCAAAAGGTCGATACGGGGGTATCTCGACGGATACGCAATGATTTCGTCGCGCACACGCAACGAAATCGAGTTCCATCAGTTCCCACACGTCGGCAACATCCATACGCACCTTTCGATGTGTACAGTGCACGACCACGTTGCCCAGTTCGTCGGGGCGCACACCGTATCGGTAAAATAATCTAAAATTTTAGTTTCTGAAAACAAGGTTTTCTCGAGTTTTTGAAATCAAATAAGTTGGCACATAGTTGATGAATCCAGGAGATACAAAATAGGTTTCGATCTCATATATGTTGTGATCGAACGTGTTCAGTTATATTTTTAAAGCTGTCGAGGAATCGGCGGGTTTTGCCTTCCGAAATTGGGGTTTGGGCTGGGTTCTACGTTGTTTCTGAACGGATTTTTCTCGACTTTTGAGTCGATTTCCCGTAGAATCTGAATCAGTCTAATACAAATTAATTGGCAGGGGTTCTAGATGGATATATTGTTTATACAAAGGAATTTACTGATCAATAATTGATCGAGCGATGAAGAAGATTCATAGAGAAGAAGTTGGGGTACCTATGGTGACTACAGAACAGAGTGTTCTGTTTCCGCTGCAGTCGCTGCCATCCTGCTAATCTTGCAGCGGTCGACGGCAGCTGCAGGCCGCTAGGGGAGCGCAAGGAAGGTCGTCGGCTTCATCGAGAGTTTTTGCAGTGGTGCTTGAGGCGTGGGGTCGTAGTCGAGAGTTAGGTTTTGTTTTCGAAAAAACAACTATATATAAGGGGTTTAAATTTTATTCTAGATCAAACTAAAACGGATTTTAAGACTAAGATTTGTGATTTAAATCCAAATCTAATCAGTAGTGAATTAGGTTTAAGCTAATTTAGAAAAGATTTGGTCAAATTTTGGATTCGAATTGGATTGGAGGTTGGTCTTCGGGTTTGCATCAGGAAATAGCAGAGTTGAACCTGCTGCTCGGGTTGGAAGAGGATGAACAGTGCTAAAAAAAATATATATATATATATATATATATATATATATATATATATATATATATATATATATATATATATATATATATATATTCTCATATATATATATATATATATATATATTCTCATATATATATATAACTCTAATCTTAGTGTAATAAATAGATAAAAATACAAAAAATATATATAAAAAATTTATAAAAAAATCTAACTATGTTGTGGACTGTTTTATTTGTATTAGCATAAGCATCATACCTATTCATTAACAAACCCATGACTTAATTATAAATAACAAAATTAAATAAAATAGATATATAGTAATTTAATTAAATTAAAAATATAGGAGTTTACACACAGACTCTTCAACATACAACAAGTCTGCCTGCAGATTCAGCTGACCAAAATCTACCACATGGCTCAGATCGTGCATGTACTTCCGCAGCTGAGAAACGTGGAAAACATTGTGCACATCCGACAGTGCTGGTGGCAATGCAATCTGGTAAGCTTCTGGAGCGACTCGCTTCAATATCTCAAAAGGACCGACAAATCTTGGACTCAACTTTCCTTTAGCTCCAAATCTGGTGACTCCTCACATAGGCGTGACTTTCAGAAACACGTGATCGCCCTCAAGGAATTCAAGGGCCCGTCGGTGTGTATCGGCGTAGATTTTCTGTCGACTTTGTGCTATCTTTAATCTCTCCCATATCAACTTAACTTTTTGTACAGTCTGCTCCACCAATTTCGGGCCGAGCATCTGCCATTCTCCGACTTCATCCCAGCAAATGGACGATCTGCACTTCCAGCCGTACAAAGCTTCATACGACGTCATTTGGATGCTGGACTGATAGCTGTTGTTATATAAAAATTTGGCCAGCGGTAGATGAACTTTCCAGCTTGACTTCAAGTCGATTGCATAGAGGCGTAACATGTCTTCGAGAATCTGATTCACCCCTCTGTTTGGCTATCGGTCTGAAGATGATATGTTGAGCTAAACTTCAACTTGGTCTCCATTGCTAATTGAAAACTACACCAGAAGCGTGACACGAATCGTCCATCCCGATCTGAGACAATTGATAATGGAATTCCATACATTCGAACTATTTTATCAAGATAGATCCGAGCAAGGCGATTGATGCTCCAAGTGACTTTAATGGCAATGATGTGCGCTGACTTGGTTAATCGATAGACAATGACCCAGACGGCATCGTTCTCCCGTGGCGTCATCGGCAGGCCAACAACAAAGTCCATAGTGATGTGATCCCATTTTTATTCTGGAATGACAAGGTTCTATATCTCCCGTCCGGTCGCTGGTGCTCAGCTTTTACCTGCCGACAGGCCATACATTGTGACACAAAGAGTGCAACATCTTTTTTCATGCTGTGCCATCAAAAGACAATGCAGAGGTCCTTATACATCTTGGTGCTGCAAGGATGCAAAGAATATTTTGCATAATGCGCTTCCGACATTATCTCCTTTCTGAGTTTTGGGTTATCCGGTACACATAGTCTGCCCTTCACTCGCAATGTTCCCGACTCGTCCTCCGTAAAGTCAGACGCCTTCCCTATTGATATCAACGTCCGTATCTTCTCCAGGTATGGATCATCCTTCTAAGCAGACTTGATCTTTTCCAGTAGGCATGGTTCAAGCCGCAGTTGCGCCAGCTGCACACCCACAAATCGAACTTGGAGTTCTATATCCATTCCTTCCAAGTCATACAGCAGTCGACTGTTGATGGATAGTGAAGCTATGTACTTTCGACTCAATGCATCTGCCACAAATAGAAGCCCAAAATCAGAGTTGGCACGATTATGGAATCAAGAAATAGGAAATGACTATAATAGTCGTGATTTATGATTTTAAAGGAAAAATAATAACTATATATATAACTATTTTGAAAAAAAAATTATAATATTTTAGAAATAAAAAAGTGATAACCTAGAAAAAATTATTTTGTGTCTCTAACCCCTATATTGGTAAAATACAATTTATTAGAGGAAATACTACGATATTAATTTAGATTGCAAAACAAATTTGAAATAGGATTTAGACAAAATAAATTGTAATATATATATATATATATATATATATATATATATATATATATATATATATATATATATATATATATATATATATATATATATATATATATAAGACCCAAATATTTTGAAATTTAGTTAATCACACACATATGTAGTTCAAATATATTTTTGGAAATTATTTACTATATATATATTATAATACTTCTTAAGAAATATAGATAGCAATATTTATATCTATATAATAAATTTTATTAAAATTCTATAATTATAATGATAATACATAATGTATATATTTTGGTATGCAAAATATTCATATATGGGCTTTGAACCCAAAACAATACTACTAGTTAACTAAATTTTGTAAAAAGATTTACTAGTGGGCTCAAGCCCAGATTGGACTCTCAACCCAAATACAATAAACCCAAATCCATAAATCAAAATTCATTTAAAATAATTATAAAGCCTAAAATCAAAGTTATGAAAATATGCATTGTGCTTTAAGGCCGGCCCCCCCAAGCCAATAGATTAACAGCAGCTCTGCTGTTCTCCCATTCCCTTTTTTTTTCTTTTCTTAATCAATGCCATTAATCATTAATGATTTCTCAAAAAACTATTTAACCTAACCATTACTGATTAAAAAAAAACTAATTATACTGGGTGAAAGCAAATACGGGGACGGGGGGAAGCTCATCAGCTCTCTTCCATTCCGCACACAACTAAAAGGAAGAAAAAAACAACCCACAGCAATGAGTAGCTGTTGTTGCTTCTCATTCGTTTTCCAAGCTAAACCAAATTCCTCTAATAAAAGCACCAAAAGGGGGGGCGGTACATTCCGTTTCGTTTCCCATCCCAGTCTTTCGCGACACTTCTGGTTTACTTCCCGAAGGGGGGGGGGGGGGGGGGGGGGGGGGGGGGGAAGCTTTCGCCCTAACACTCGAAGGCTTGCAGAGATCCTCACACAAATTCATAAAATTACATAAGTGAGAGAGAAAGATCGAGGGATGAAGGGGGTTTCTCCCCCATGGGAGTCGACGCGGCAAAAACGGGACCGACGCTCAAGATCGGGGCGGTACCGGGCAGAGGGCGCCAGGGGGTCGGCCGGAGCGCACGGCAAAGGGCCACGCACGGGGTTGGCTCCAAAGGCTGCGGCGTCCACACCAGTGGGATCCGACCGGGCGGCACGGATCTGGCCAGAGGTGAAGGCAGGCATAGCCGGAGAGGCGGCCGGACGAGGTCACACGCGGAACGGGGGCGTGGTCAGGTCATTATCTTCCTCTCTCTCTATTTTTCTCAGCGTTTGGCTTGGTTTTGGTGTTGGTGGTGACGGGTGAGGTCGGTGGTGGCAGTTTGGCTTGGGAGTGGTGGTGTTGGCATAAATTCATATAATATATTTTCGTAAATCCAACGTCTCAAAATTATGAACTTAATACTTATAGTATATTATGTTTGAAAATATATATATCATATTAAAAATTCATGATTTTCCAAAGTTTTAAGATAACTAGTAAAAATAGAAATTAAATTAAAAGAAATCAAAAAAAATCCATGATTCAGTTAACGAAGGTTACATTTAGTAAACAAAACTAGGTCATCAAATGACATGCAAGTCCCAGCGAAAGAACGCTCGGGGAATAATTTATAGGTGTGAATCAATTAAGGATGGATTTATTCTGTAGATGAGAAAATGATGTAAATCATTATACCTTTGATGTCTACCATTCTTGAAACTCCAATAAGCATTACAAAACATAATTCTACTATATATCAAGTCTATAAGTCCTAACGCTCAACCACAAATACATACTGTTAAGTGTTATATTAGAGTTATTAGTTATTGGGCTTTAGTCACATATTGCTTAGAGTAATAGGAGAGGAGGCTAGCCTCTCATATATATATGTAGTCTCTCTTCAATAAAAAAAATCATCTATTTTATTCCATTCTACATGGTATCAGAGCCATAGAAGGAAGAAAAAAATTTCCACAACAAAAATCTCCCCCCTTCGCCGACCCCCCTGCTGTTCGCTACTCCCCTACTGCCCCCCCTTTCGCCGACCCCCCCACTCCCCGATCCAGTACCCCCCGATCCAGCACCCCCCTGCTGTTCGCCGACCCCCCTACTGCCCTCCTTCGCCGACCCCCCTGCTGTTCGCCGACCACCCCTGCTGTCCCCCCTTCGCCAACCCCCCCAACTGCCCCCCCTCCGCAGACCCTCCCACCCCCTTATCCAGCATCCCCTGCCCGGATCTGCTGTACAGACCCCCGGTTCCCTCCCCTTCCCGGATCTGCTGTGCAGATACCCGGCTCCCCCACACTCCGGATCTGCGACACAGACACCCAGCTCCCCCACACCCCGGATCTGCTGTGCAGACACCCGGACTCTCCCACGTCCCAGATCTGCTGTGCAGACACCCGGATCACACACAATGGCTCAAAACCCTAATATTTTCCATCAGCCACCACATACCCTCCGAACCCTAGTTTAAAAATAAAAAAAACAAAAAAAACAAAAAAAAGAAAAATATCAGTGGTCCATGCTTTATTCCTAGGTTAAGTCGTTTGGACTTAACAAATGATTTTCCTACCCTGATCTTCACATCCAAATCTACACAGAGAATGATCATATTTTTTCCTGTGTCCTGACGTGTTCACTTTATATGTGCGCGACGGTGTTGACCACATTTATAGCACATTCGTAAAGTTGGTATTATTTTTGGGGTTGGAAAGAACTCGTGACGGTTGCTTCCATTTCAGGATGACAGATTCGAAGGCAGATGATGGTAACGGTGTCAACAATACGACAAGCACTGGCACGATGATCTCTTCGACTCGACTTGTCGACCGTCGATTGGACGGTCCAGATGGTTACTCAACATGGCGGAAGAAAGTTGAGAAAATACTTCGTAGGATGCGGCTATCTAAACATTTGACTGACAACCCTCCGGCGACGACTGATCCTACATTTGAACAGTGGAAGACGGATGATAGTCGACTGTTTACACAGTTGATGAACTTCATGGAACCGTCCGTCGAGGACATGGTTCAAAACACGGACACGGTCAAGGAGCTATGGGAGGTCCTAGCAACGGTGTTTGATGGAAAATGTAACTTGTCTCGCATATACGACTAGGTTGTTGGCGTTTACCGAGCAACTCAAGGAGACAAGTCTCATAAGGACCACTTTCGATCCTTCAAGGCTATGGTGGATGAAATTGATCGTGTTCTTCCTCTGACGTCGGATATTAACGAATCTCGGGCTCAACGCGAGCAGCTTCATGTTATGGCATATCTTGCATCTCTCCGTCCTGATGCGGACTCAGCTCGATCCCAGATCATTGCTGGTTCTGATGTTCCATCTTTGATGGAGGCCCACTTCCGTGTTCTTCGGGCCGCAAAGGTGGTTGAGACCACTCTGAGAGATACTCCTGCTGATCGATCTGCCCTTGGTAGCGCTGTTCGTCCTGGCGTTCGTGGTGGACGTGGTGGGCGACGAGGTGGTCGGACTTATGGTCGCGATGGCGGACGCGGCAATAGTGGTCGTAATGGGGGACGACTACGAACATGCTTCTACTGTGGCCAACAGGGACATTTCCAGTGGCAGTGCCCTAAAGCTTCTGTTGCCAATATTACTTCGGATGCTATTGATAATAGCGTTCGTTCGGTTCAAATGAGCGATGATTCTTACGCGGAATTTCTTGAGTTCCAGGCTCAACGTCGTGGTGAAGCATCAACGTCTGGTTCCACAACCGGATATTCCGCAGCACGCATCGTAAAACCCAAGCAGTGGGTAATTGACTCTGGTGCATCCTCACACATGACTGGGGATGCAGGTATGATACTTGATTATGTACCTATCCGTCGTGCTTCTGGCATTACTGTTGCTAATGGCGGTTCTTTGGCAGTCCGCGGCCGTGGAAGTGCCACTATTTCTTCCGGATTGTCACTTATCTCTGTTCTACTTACTCCTGGGAACCCGTTCAATTTACTTTCTATCAGTCAACTTACTCGTGAACTTCATTGCTCGGTAACCTTTTTTCTTGATAATTGTGTTTTTCAGGACCTGACAACTGGGAAGACTATTGGTAAGGAGCATGTGGCTGGAGGCTTGTACCTGTTTGACATAACTCCTTCTGTTGTTTGTGCAAGCATGAAACTTGATCCGGTCGAGTTATATTGTCGGTTAGGTCATCCGTCGTCTCTAGTTCTCCAGAAAATGTACCCATCTTTAGCTATTCTCTCTTCTTTTTATTGTGAGTCATGTAGTTTAGCTAAGCATCATCGGGTTTCTTATCCGGTGAGTCCAAATAATCTTGCAACCGCTCCTTTTGAGTTGGTGCATTCTGATATATGGGGACCTTGTCCGACTGAATCTGTAATAGGTTTTAAGTACTTTGTCACGTTTGTCGATGATTACTCACGTGTCACTTTTATTTATTTAATAAAAAGTCGCACTGAATTATTTAATATCTGGTATAACTTTCATGCCGAGATAACTACACAATTTGGTCTTCCAATCAAAACCTTTCGAAGTGACAATAATCGTTAGTATTTATCTCATGATCTTGATAAACATCTGGCCAGCAATGGCATCATCCACCAAACCTCTTGTGCGTACACACCACAACAAAATGGTGCAGCCGAACGCAAGAATCGTCATTTATTGGAAACAACACGTGCTCTTATGTTTCAAGCACGTACTCCCAAGAGATTTTGGTCGGATGCGGTCCTTACAGCTTGTTATCTTATTAATCGCATGCTGTCTTCAGTTCTCAATGGTAGCACTCCCTTCTCTAGGCTCTTTCCTGGAAAAGAGCCATTTCCTCTGCCTCCTCGCATCTTTGGTTGCTTATGCTATGTTCGGGATACCCGACCAACCATTTCTAAATTGGATCCTAAGGCTATACAATATATTTTTCTTGGGTATCCTAAAGATCAGAAAGGTTATCGGTGTTTCTCTCCTGTCTTAAAGCGATATTTTTTCACTCGGGATGTTATCTTTGTCGAAACAAAATTTTCTTCATTCCCCCAATCAACAGGTCCGGCTCCCCTGATCTATCCTGAAAAAAAAATTTTGTTGTTTCCTCCTCAAATACAACAACCCCCCATACGGGTGTCCTTCCTTACCGAGCCAGTCTCCCAGGATGATGGTCCATATATACCGATTCAGCCATTACCGACATCAACCACAGAATCTTTCTCCTCTGGTTCCACCAGCAGCTCCGGCTCCAGTGAGCTGCCTCCATCTGTCCCTCCAGCAGCTCCACCAATTCTGCCAGCAGCTCCGACAATTTCGCCTCCAGAACGTCCTCGTCGTGCATGTTGAGATCATCCCTTGTATGTTAACAACTACAAAGGACTTACCAGTCACACTCAGTCTCTGGTAGCTACTATTGATGTGGTTCAGATCCCCAAGTCCGCTGAGGAGGGTCTCCGACATCCTGGTTGGCGTGCTGCTATGCACGAGGAGATAAAGGCTCTCCAGGAGAATCATACCTGGGACTTAGTCGATCTACCTCATGGTAAACAGACAGTCGGCTGCAAATGGGTGTTCACGATTAAGGTAAAACCGGATGGCACTCTTGACCGATTGAAAGCTCATCTGGTGGCCAAAGGTTACTCTCAAACCTATGGTGAGGATTACTTCGAGACTTTTTCTCCTGTGGCCAAAATGATGTACGTTCGTGTCCTTATGGCCTTGGCCATTCGCTATGACTGGCCTTTACTTCAACTCGATATAAAGAATGCTTTCCTCCACGGGGATCTTGATGAAGAAGTATATGTGATGCAACCTCCCGGGTTCGTTGCAAGGGAGGGTAAGGTGTGTCGTCTAAGGAAGGCCCTCTATGGCCTGGAATAATCACCTCATGCATGGTTTGGTAGATTTACACAGGTGGTTACTCAATTTGGAATGTGTCAGTCGAAGAAGGACCATTCAATCTTCTCTCGACATACATCTGCTGGAAGAATACTTCTTGGTGTCTACGTTGATGAAATTGTAATCACGGGAGATGACAGCCAGGATATTGCAAGTCTCAATAAGTTTCTTGGAGAACAATTTCAAACCAAGGATATGGGATCCTTGAACTATTTCTTGGGCATTGAAGTCACACGAGGTAAGCGGGGCATTGTAATGTCTCAAAGAAAATATGTACTGGATATACTAAATGATGCAGGCATGATGCAAGCAAAGGGAGCAAACTCACATATGGATCCAGGGGCAAAATTACTTCCAGACGAAGGGGTCCTGATAACCAATCCAGATCAGTATCGTCGAGTTGTTGGAAAACTCAACTACTTAACAGTCATGACGCATCCGGATATTTCTTTTGTAGTAAGCATCGCAAGTAGATTCATGGCTTCTCCAAGAGTTCCACAGTGGCAAGCAGTTCTCAGAATTTTGTGTTATCTAGTAAAGAATCCAGGAAAAGGAATTCGAATGAAGAATAATGGACACACTCGTATTGAGTGTTTTACTGATACTGACTGGAGGGCAAGTTTGACAGATAGACGGTCTACATCTGGCTACTCAGTATTTGTTGGCAGAAATCTAGTATCATGGAAAAGCAAGAAACAAAGTGTGACAGCACTGTAGGCCTCAAAAATGAAAGACACGCTGAGTTGATCAGGACAATATTTAAAAGTCACGCTGGGAAACAGTTCATCATTTGTCAGTAGGTCATTATGACTGACAGCACGACAGTCGAAGAATGTCTTCTCGTATGCCACGTATGCACAGAACTCGAGAGATCATAGCCGCCTATTACGTGACTTTTTGAAATCTTCTTCAGCAAGACTCAGCCTTCACCAAGTTGGCGTACCAAAAGAGTTTCTTGTCATTTAATGCGACTGACAAAAGCAATCACTATCAGAGATTTTGTCTCAGTCGAGGCACGTCAAATCAAGACAGCTGGCAGCCCTGCCTCAATCGTGCGTGGATTTTGAGCCTTCTGACTCAAGTCTGCGTGTATTGTGAACTTATATGTTCCTTCCCAAAGTTCGCGTATATTTTGAGCTTTCTGTCTCAAGTTTGCGTGGATTCTGAAGTTTCTGCCCCACATCTGCGTGAATTTTGAAGCTTTCTGCCCCAAGTCTGCGTGGATTGTGAAGCTTTTTGCCCCAAGCCTGCGTGGATTCTGAAGCTTCTTGCCCCAAGTTTGCGTGGATTTTGAAGCTTTCTACCCCGAGTCTGCGTGGATTTCGTCTTCAACAAGTCTGCGTGGATTTCATCAAATTGGAGTACGTGGCAGCCATGCCACTGATCTCTCGCCTGCGTGTCCTGTAACTTGCACACGACTCATGCATGATTGCCATGTGTCCAACAGTTACAGGCCACGTCCAGTAACTGCTCACAACCTTGCGTATGTTAAATCTTGCATGATTTTCAACTAGGCACAGGTTGTGAAGACAGTTATCTTTTCAGTTATTATTTTTGACTCTATAAATAGAGTTCTTTTTCTCATTCATTGTACAGATACATAGTTATCTACTGTCAAAATTTTGAGAGCTTTTCTTCTTTGCATAGTCCAAGGGATAGAGTGATCGTCTTCTAGATCAGATTCCTACAGTTGTAATTTTCCCAGATACACAATAAATAAAGGAATTTATTTATGGAAAATAAATTGACGACTCTGCTGGGGAAATCCATCTCCTCTTCTGAGATGGCAACAACTCAATGCGACACTTCGTCAGTCGGCTCGACGAAGAAGGTGATGACGATCCAATTCGATCAACTCGCCTATGAAGAAATGCAGCGGGCTAAGAGTGGCAAGCCCACTTCAGCCTCTATCATCACTGCCAAGTCGAAGAGACACTCTGTCTATGTCCCTAAGAATCAGTTGGCAGTCAATGGTGAAGTCTCTGCCACAGTGTCTACTCCTAACACTGGCAAGGACTCTACTGCAAGTACGCACACTCTTGTGCGCTCGAAGATGACAGTAATCAAAGGTCACGCTGACAGTACTGGCTCCTTAGCCAAATCTGTTCCAGCGTGCAAATTCAATCCCAAAAGTTACGCTGACAGTACTGACTCCTTAGCCAAATCTATTCCAGTGTGCAATCTCTCATTCAAAAATCACGCTGACAGTACTGGCTCTTTAGCCAAATCTGTTCCAGCGCGTATTTCCAAAATCAAAAGTCACGCTGACAGTACTGGCTCCTTAGTCAAATCTGTTCCAGTGTGTAATTCTAAAATCAACAATCACGCTAACAGTACTGGTTCTTTAACCAAATCTGTTTCAGCGTGTATTTCATCTAAAAAGAATAGCTCTTTAGCTATCTCTTCTTCTGTGCCAAGTTCTACTAGAACTGGGGGTGGTCTTCCACACAAAGTCCCTTCGAAAAGAGACGACTCTTTAGTTGTTTCTTCTGTTCCTGTAGTTTTTACTTCAGGAACAGCTTTGACTGACAATTTTGTTAGTCAAAGAAAAGGAGATGGTCTTTTGACTACTCTTCCTTCTGGACATTCTATGCCTCAAAACTTGAATGAGTCTAAGAAGAAACATTCCTTAGTGTCTTCTTCTATGACTTCTTCAAATTGGAAACAGAATCTGTCCATAAAAGAGGGTCTGTTACCAACTCCTAATCAAAGGGATGGTTCAACTCTTCCTTCTCTGCAAATATCCAGATCAATGGAAGGAAAACTCCATGTTTCCAAAACCAATGTGTTACCTCCAACTGATCTAAGAATAAAACTTAACACTTCTGGTGTTAAGAAACCATACCAGTTGGAAACAAGGATAAGAGATCCAGATGCAGAGTATGCAAGAAACTATGTGGCTCATATTAATCATTCTCTATATAATCAAGAGCCATCAAGACCCAAGAACAGGAAATATACTCTTCAATCTTCACAAACAGATTTACGAGAATATCTTCAACAGAAGAGGAGTGATTCTGTGTCAAAGGATCATGCTGAATGTGACTTCCAGCCAAGAGTCATAATTCAATGCAGATGTCAATCAATGGCTTATGACCATGTTGATCATGAATGTGACTTCCAGCCAAGAGTCACAATGCAATACAGATGTCAAACAAAACGACAATCTGTCTTCAATCGGATTCAGTGTGAACCTATGCCTGATGAAGATGAGCCTTTGATTGCTTCTGTCAACATGACCTCTCGGGATACTGGAGGTAGAGCTGATAGTCCAGATGGAGTATACAGAAACACCAGAGCAAGAGCCTTAGCTTCTAGTCAAAGAACTTTAATTTCTAAAGATGATTCTGAATTCCTTGGAGAATCTAACTTCCCACCTCTTCCTACTGGGAGTAGTTCTCCTATAATTGACTTTGATGCACAAAGTAATGATTCAGAACAAACAACATCCACCAGTTCATCAATGATTCCTCGTACAGTCATGACTTATATGGTTAATGGGAATACTGATGAACCTTCTTCTTCCTTGACTCCTCAAGAACAAAGGATTGCTTCTTTGGAACAGCAAATGAAGTCTATGGCTGATACTATGAAGTCGATGTATGAACTCATGGCAACTCAGATGCAAAATCGACAGACTGTACCAGATGCCATACCTATTGACACTGGTATGAGTCCAGTACAAGTTTCTCCAGCAGTACAATCCAATACTCCTGGACCAGCTCAACCAAATCCTAGTCTCTCTGGAGCTGGGGGTAGTGCTTACAATGCTGTTCCTCCTCCCAACTATTCTCTACAAGCTACAACTCCATAATCCTCCGGAGTTGTTAATGAAGAATTGAGGAATCTCAAAACTCAATTCAAGGCATTCAAACAGAAGGATGGTTTACAAAGGTTAGGCATCAAGCAACCTTATCCGATAGAATGGAAGCAAGTATCGTATCCTCCTAAATACAAGCCTCCTACTATCTCATTCTATGATGGAACCACTTCTCCAAGTCAGTTTATTAATCACTTTGAAGTGATGACTGATCAGCTGCAACCAAGCGACGCCCTCCTTACTCTGGTGTTTGTTGGATGTCTCAAGGGAACGGCTTATGAATGGTATAGAAGTCTCCCAGATGGGAGCATTACCTCATTTGCCGGTTTCAAATAGATGTTTCTTGAACGGTTCTACGAAGGGCTCAATGACATGACTATGTCTGCTCTTATTAGAATCAAGCAGAAAAATAATGAAACTACAGAAGAGTACATTGAACGGTTTCGAAGAGAAGCTCTGAAGATGCCTCTTGGAACTTCCGATGCTGTCACCATCGACACATGCAAATCAAACTTGTTGCCAATCATCAGCATGTGGACATGATCCACCCAATTCCAAGACTGGCCTTCTTTCATAGTTAGTGCCAAGGCCGCAGAAATTAGTGCTGAAACCTTCAAAGGTTTAGGAGTGCAGATGACTCCCAAAGAAACAGGTCAAGGTACTAACAATAAAAACAATGCTCGCAAGGGAAAAGAAACTCTTGAAGTTAATCTTCAGAGCAAAGATGCATCAAATGTGCAAACTTCTCCTACCTCTACAACCCAACAAACAAGAACACCTCGCCCTAAAGAAGAATACTCTTTTGACGACGACGATGTCCTTGGTATCTTTGAATGTCTGCTGAAAGGTAATAAGATACAATTACCTGAGATCAAGAAACCTGATGAAGCTGGTAAGACAGATCATCCCAAATACTGCCCGTATCACAGAATGCTGGGTCACACAATTCGTACATGTTATGTACTGAAAGGAAAGATCCAAGAAATGATTAAATCTGGAGCTATTTCTCTTACTCCGAAAGAGAAGACTGTCACCTCCAACGTCGTCTCTATGCAATTCGGAGATTTCCCTCCTCAACTCCTTGAAAGTGGGATCGTTCCTATTCCCAAGGCAACTCTTGACATAGTGAATATTCCTCCTCCGCAGTCTGAAGGATTAGTGCCAATCACTTTGGAAACAGAAGAAATCATGTGGATCCATCCTGATCTAGTGGCAGATTTTGAATTGCCTTCTCCTCAAAAGACTACTTCTCGAAAGTCCAAGAAGGCTGGAAAGATTAAGTCATGTCATATGACTTCTCTTGGATCTACCTCCGATACAGAGCCAAAAGATGAAGAAGAAGCACTTGTTAGTGCTACTCGAACGGGGAAACATTATCTAAAGGATTATTCCAAGAATCCTGAGGATACTCCTGATATCCCTCCAGCTGATAAAGATGCTCCTAATTTCCTCCTGAAGAAGAATCATCCACCGTACCTGTTCCTTCAACTACCCAAGATGAACCTGCTCCTTCCAAGCCTACAGCTCTTGAGAAAGGCAAACAACAGGCTCGGTTTGATAAGCCAATCAAGAAGTCCTCTCCTCTTGGACTTCAGAAGCCTTATAATTTTGACATTTTAGCTCAGCTTGCTAATACTCCAGCTAGAATGTCCCTCTTTGAACTTCTACGTCTTGCACAATTAAAGAAGCCAGATGCAGAACCTGTCACTTGCTTACATTGCAACAGTGTATTGGAGATTATCCCAAATATCACCTTTACACAAGATGACATGCTACTGGAGGATAATCGACATGATCGGCCTCTCTACTACACCGGTTATATCGATACGATGAAGATAGATCGTATCCTCATTGATCCAGGGTCTGCTATAAGCATAATGCCAAAGAGCTTATTGGATGAACTAAAAATCCCTCTTCACAAACTCTCCAAGACGGTTACTACTATCCTAGGATTCAATCAAAGCCGAAGCGAGCCTTTGGGAAAGATTCATCTGAAGCTTCAAATAGGCGATTTCAGATCCAAAGTCACTTTCTATGTGATTGAGATCGTGGGATCCTATAATCTTCTTTTGGGGAGGCCCTTTCTTCATGAAAATAATGTGGTGCCTTCTACTCTTCATCAGTGTTTTAAATACATTGATAACAATGGAAGAGTACAAAAAGAAGTTGCTGATATAAATCCCTTCCATGGGGTTGAAGCTTATTTCAATGATTTCCGAATGTACAAAGAAGAGTATACAAGGGTCATACAAGCTATGGAGAAAGAGGATTCACAAAGTGAGACATTAATAATTCCTGTTAAAGGTCGAACTACTCAGCAACAATCTCCCAAACTCTCTGGAGAAGGTTCTTTCATCATTCCGGTGAGTGGACGGATCTCTCCGTTACCTCAGTCGTCTGCTCAGGATACACTGATCATTTCTGTCAGTGGGCGTACTGCAGTTCCTGCATCTTCACATGTGAAACAGGATACTCTGCTAATTCCAGTTGGAGGGCAGATTATTCTTCCATCTCAAGCTTCAAGGGAGCTCACCTCTTCTGAGCCATTTGTTATCGATCTTAATCGAAACAACGCTTCTTCTCGTTCATCTTCTCCCCCTTTAGTCATTGACTTGGCTAAGATCTCTAAGGCTCAGCCTTCTCCCAATGTAAATATTGCTGCTTTTACATTTAATGAAAAGTCTCCATCTTTGCAGTATGTTGATGTGTGTAATTATGTTCATAGTTATTTACATTTGTTAGATGACTTGAGCACAATAACCATAGGAGTTGTACAGACTGTTCATACAGATGTATCCCTAGAACCTGTACAATCTTCATACTTTCTAGTTTCCAGCAGAAAGCCAGGAGACATTCCAATATTCTTCTACAAAGGGCCCCAAAATCCTTCTGATTTAGAAGACGAGGACAAGAATGATGATACTGGAAGATTACAACTACGTCGTTATAGTCAGCAATCTAAAGACATCATTAAAAATATGGGCTATGACTTCAGAACTGGCCTCAACAGTGGAAAAGGAAGAAAAATGCCTGTCCGGATTCCTCCTCTGAAATACGGAAGGACGAAATGCGGATTGGGCTATACTGCTCCTATTCCTTTCTTCAATATTGTTCATGAAGATCCCGAATCTGACGAAGATAAGAGATCTGATTCTTCTAGTACTACCTCTTGGGATTCCGATGCGAGTATCGGTGATTTCTACTGCAACATTCTGTCTTCCAACATGGTCTCCATTGACCGTTCTGAAGAAAGTGATGAAGACGAAGACAAGTTTGAAATCTCACCTGAATCAGAACAATGGGCCCAAAGGTTGGATAATCAATGGGAGTTCCGATTTGAGCAAAAAAGAACCTCCGACTGAAGACAAACTTGTTCAAATAGATGTTGGTGAAGAGGCATCCCCTAAGCTAATATTTATTAGTGAAAGTCTTTCAAATAATGAAGCGTCACATTCATCAGGCGGTTCGTCCGTTCATTAAATGCCCGACGGTTCATCCGTTCATTACCACCCGACAGTTCACCTGTTCATTATCACCTGACGGTTCATCCGTTCATTTATCGTCATCCGATCATTTCGATATCTGTTATCCCCAGCGGAAATAGATATTTTATATTGTATCATTTTCTTAGCAAAATTGATATTTAGAAAATCATGTCCATATTACCTCTGAATTTTCTATCTCAGTATCATATTTTTAAATGATATCCAGTCTTTTGATTCTCGAGTCCAAAGATCATGAAAAATTGAGTTCAAAGATATTTTTATGTCTGAATTCTATTTTTTCTAATCAGTATTAAACTAAGATCATCTCTGGTTTAATATCATTTGATAGAATTACAAAGTTCATTTGCATATTCTATTCTATTTGATATGTGTCATGTATTATTTACCTCTGAACACATTTTCTATGAATACACCATTATCACAATAAAGTCAAAATTTAGATCAAAAGTTTTCATTTGCTTTCATTTCATAATCAAAACATGGAATACAAGTGAAAGTGAAAATACAAAAAGAGAGGGATTCACTTATTCGGAGTTATCAGCTCCCTGATACGATCTAGAACAGCATTCAGTTTCTCTTCATGAGTTTTTCGAACTCTTTCCGCTGCTTCAATTGTAACATTCTTTTCATCAAAAATAATGATAGCAGACTGGCGACGGTTGACTTCTTCAATCTGTTCCGCCTGCATCTGTTCTCGTTCCTTCTGAAGAATTTCACAGCGTTCAGCTTCAGAGATATAAGCAGCAGCAACCTCAGCTTGTTCTGTTTCCATGACAGCAATGCGCTCTTGAAGTCGAGCTAATTCCTCTTTCAATTTCTTCAGCTCTTCAGTCTTGGACGCTTTATCCTTCTCCAGAAGCTCTACTCTTTGACGAGTAGCTAATATTTTTTTACCCTTTTCTACTAATTTCTCAGTAGAAGAGGCAAGAAATGCTTCAAGAGCTGCTTGTTGGGACTGTGCTTCATGCTCTAGTTGATTAATTTCAGTTGCAGTTAAAGATTGAAGATCTTCCTTCTTAGTCTCCCAGTATTTTCGGATAGTTACTTCCAATTCATCCAAGAGATGTTCGAAGAATATGCACTGAGATTCACAACCAGCATGTCGCAGCGCCATGAGCGGGAACTTGACCATGGTTCGAAGATCAGAAAAGGGCATAGCTTCATCCTTCAAGAAACATCTGGAATATGTATCTAAATATGAGTACATGATCTCCGGATATATTCCCAGGGTTCTTGCTATCCCAGTCTCAAATCCAGGAGTCGTTGTCATCATGGAAGAAGAAGCTTGAATATTCTCTATCCTCGGAACAGAATTATGTGCGACCGGAGAAGTTAAATGTGAACTTCCTTCATCAGCATCAGCCTGGATAAGCGGAGCATGAGTCGAACTCATTGCTGCAGCAGTTCCTACAGTTAAAGAAAAATGTAATCAGCATTTAAAGAAAAAAAATAGCTGAAACAGAATTTGAAATAAAGTTCTACCTGGCTGAGGTTCATATTCGGTATGTGGAGGGAGTTTCGCTTCTTCTCGCAGCCGGTCCATGATTGTATCCGATACCTGCTTTATATGGCTGCTTCCAGCTCCAGAATTACTGGGTGCTAGAGTGTTGTTCGGTGATTGAGCAGGTTCAGGGCTAAGTTCCATTCTGTTCCCCTTGACTTTGTCTTCATCATAAGGAGTAGAGGTGCCAGCATGCCAGTCTTCTCCTCCTTCAGCTTCTTCTTCTTCATCTTCAGAGTGAGCTTCTGATTCAGAGTCAATGATATTCACATCCTCATGAGTCTCTGGAACAGTGACGATAGCAAGCTCGGTATTGGCTACCGGTTCAGTCGTCTCTAGAATATCGGTTCGAAGAATGATGTCTTGACAAACATTCTTTAACAGATCATCAGCAGCTGATAGCTCAGACGCCGGTACGTCTTCATTGCCTCTGGCCAAAGAAATATTTTCTTCAGCTTGAGTTTCAGGAATTTCTGACTGTTTGGTAACTTTTTCCGGAGCTGTTTCTTCTT
Organism: Iris pallida; assembly: GCA_029216955.1. Classification (NCBI taxonomy): domain Eukaryota; kingdom Viridiplantae; phylum Streptophyta; class Magnoliopsida; order Asparagales; family Iridaceae; genus Iris; species Iris pallida. The sequence goes on along the minus strand of JANAVB010014199.1, from coordinate 64,228 downwards.
CAGAGTAATCAATCTGGTCATCCAGTGCTTGAATGACGCCCTTTGTCCCATGCTCAAATGGGATCATTCTCGTCTCCAAGGGTTCAATAGCTACTCCACTTGTTGTTGGAGCAGTTGTTTCCGGAGCTTGAACAGACTCTACTTCAGTTTGTTCAGTTGAAGCTGTCGGAAGGTGAATATCATCAGACTCGGTCTTCTCAGTAGAAGCTGCTTCGTTGATTTCTGGCAAAACTCCTCCACTCATGATTGTTTCTAGGAGTTTGTTGCCCTTAATTTTACTGACATACTTCTTGACATATTTGCCTCTCGACCTCCTTATCAAAGGAGCGTCGTCTTCATCAGTCTCTTCGTCTTTATCAGCGGCATCGTCCTCATCAACTGAGATACCGCCTAAAGATGACGTAGCAGTCACTGAGACTCCTTTCTTCTTTTTCTTAGATGTTGGAGACCTAGTACTCCTCTTGGAGATAGTCTCAGATTCATCGCTTCTCTTCCTCTTAGAAAGAGATACGAATATAGGGGGGAGAACTTCATCAGGAAAATTTCCCTCCTGAAACAATTCATACAGAGGTTCAACCTCCGTTGTCTTATCTTCGGGTTACGGAGGGAAATATTGAATAACAGTCCTCTTCTTTGACCTCTTCGATTCATCCTCCGCAACAAAGGTCTTCAGATTGAAACTCGGCCTAAAAGTGCTCGACGACACATAAAAGCGAGCATACGTATAAAGCATCTTTGGCCCCGAGCTAGATAAAGGATTAGGCATAGAGAATACAACTTTTGTATCCCTAGCCGCAAAATATCTCCAAGCTCGAGCTCCGTCGACAAGCCCTCCACGAGCAGATAAGCAAGAGGTGGCGTTCCCAACGTGAAGTTGATCATAACCGAATTGCTTGGCAAATCGGCTTGGTAAATATGGCTCCAGATACGCCGTTTCTTCATGACGATAAACTAGATGGGAAGGCCGTATCCTCTGCAACCACTGAAAGGCTACATCATCTAACCTGTTCCCCATATCTTCGTCCATCATATTTAAGGGCATGCTCTCATAGCCCTGTGGTGGAGGAACACATTGGATAGACCAATGTGATGCCCGATTCAAGACATTTCTGCATTCTGGGAGGGTGTGAACCTTCCAGAACGTCTCTCCAGAGTACCTTTCCAGAAAAGACTGCTACTTCCTCCTGCCCCTGGAGGTATCAGACCATCATGATGAAGGAGAAGCCAACCATAAATATACGTGAAGGGAATCTCTATCCTTGGGAATTTTTCAGTCATCATCCTCTGAGCAGACAGTATGTTAGTGACAAAATTCTGAAGACCCGCATTCAGTCTACAGGTCATTGCCGATAATAAATCCAGCTTGTAACCATACACAAGGCGCACCGCTGCAAAGATAACACCTCTATGTATCCTGTCCAAGGAGCTGGAGCCAGGAACGATGAATCTTCTTAACCACAGGGATAGGAATCCGGCCAGATGATCGTTCCTTGACAGACTCTTTCCGCTCTGTCTAACATAAGAGCTGAAAGTGGTTCCAGCTTTGAACTCGTACCAGTCTTCAGTAATAGTGAAATCCTTGCAATCATATTTCTCCAGCAGACAAATGATTTCACCTTCAGAGAGAGGTTTGAAATTGCTGATCTGGTACCATCTCTTCTCGCTTATTTTCTTATCATCCTTTTCACGGTTCATGAAAAGGTAGGACATCCACTTCTGAATGTGGTTGCCAGCTTCATCCTTGGAACCCTTGTAATATAGAGTACATGTGCCAAAATGGCACATCATTTCTTCAAATAGATGGACCATCTCTGGGTTCTTATCTGACAGAAAGTTCAGCTCTTCTGTCGTAGGAACATATTCCTCATACGGCAGTGAGCCTGAAGGCAGGTGCGAGATGTATTCCATCTCATGAAGGGCGAAGCCCATCTCTCCTTTCGGAGTCATAAAGGTCCCCCTCCTGTGGTTGTATCTCTCAACCAAAGCCAGGAATAGGAAGGGGTTGGGCTTGAAGCCGTAGGATGAATTGACGACGGTATCATAAAGATTAATCTTCTTCAGCTCAGTCGTGAAATTCTCCAAAGCCCAGTTGACCAAAGTCTTCCATCTCACATTCTCCTGATTTATTAGGCCGTTCATCCTCGGCGTCGAATCGATGGGATAGAATGCATTCCTGTTTGACATGAATTCGTTTATGAAAATGGGCATCCTGAACGGCATCAATATGGATGAATCTTCAGGTGGTATGCATCCAGGCTTCAAACCCCGAAACACTGATACATGATCCTCCGGGGCACTGAAAAATCCCTCTTTTCTGTAAATAATACGGCTTGCCTTCGCCTGCTGATATTCTGTCAAATACCAGGACATCTTTCTTGGATAGCTGGCATGCATAAGTCTCATGATTGATAAGCCTCTGGAAACCTTTGGCCAGTACATGGGTTGTTTCACATCCCCTTCGAAGTAGAAGCACACCTTCTCTCTGATGCCCTTCGACTGAGATTTCTGTGCTATGGCATCTCCGAACAAGAATGCTGGTTTCTTGTGGGATACCATATCCAGACTTTGAAAGGGTTGTCCATTCATTAAGCAGAGTAAAGTGGTATGATCTTGATTGGCCAACAATGATAATCTTGCTTCAGGAAGATCAAATTGAGGGAATTGTGCATGAGATAGATCATGCTTAAATGAGAAACTCAAACACCCTTCATATTCTGCTTCTTCGCTTTGGATGTTCACTACAGAAAAGGACAGAAGACAAAGTCAGATATATCTATGTCTATGCGTGTATTACAGTATTTGAAAGAAATTTCAAAAGTCACGCAGACTCTATATGGATATACTACCATGACATGCTGAGTGATTTATTCACGCGGATGATTAATTCACGCAAAGTCCAGACAGATTAAGATGAAAGTCACGCATCATTGCCAGAATCACATTTAAGTGAAAATGACAAAAAAACGCTGACAGATCAAGACTAATCTATCCAGAAGATGACTCTCAGAAGTCTGCGTGAATAATTCAATATTGACATCTCTGTCAACATGTGAAAAATCACGCAGCGTCATCATGAAAGCTGCGTGACTTTTTCAACATGGACATTTCTGCCAACGTGAAAAGTCACGCAGAATCATGAGAGTCATACTCCTTTGCGTGGAACACAGAGCTTCGTAAACACGAAGATGTGAAGTATGGCTGACCCTAAAGAGGGGGGGCATACTTTATTAATATCATTTGCCCTAAGAAGGGGGGATATATTTCTGAAGTTTATTTAAGATCCTAAAAAATTCTATGTGGAGTTCATCTTCATCAAACTCGTCTTCAACAGTTCATGTTCTTCCATCACTTACGATGCATAGGAGTTTGCGGGACTTCCTGTCGAGGAAGTCTGTCAGAAGTGGCACGTGAAGAAGTTACAGGGGCTTTCCCCTTGGCCTGAGCATCAGCTTTCTTGGGAGCCATTTCGGCTGAGAAAGGAGAAGAAGAAGTCGGGGAAGAAGGAGTTCGTCGGGAAAGATGAAGTTCTCTTCTGTGGGTTCTCTCTTTCAAATGCAAGTAAAGAAGGAAAGAAGTAATCTATGGCTTATTTATAGGCTCATAAAGAATTCCAAACAGCCCATCATGATTTGCCTCGATTTAGGAGCTTGATACGGGATCCTAACTGCACAGAATCCCAACAGTCCAATCATTTAGGGATAAATATCTCTTTAAAGTCATCTCAGCGTGACTAAATTTATTTTATCATCTCATTTTCAAAGTATTTCGAAATAATTTATCATTTTTCGAAAACTTTGAAGGGGAAAATGAAAGACACGCTGAGTTGATCAGGACAATATTTAAAAGTCACGCTGGGAAACAGTTCATCATTTGTCAGAGGGTCATTATGACTGACAGCACGACAGTCGAAGAATGTCTTCTCGTATGCCACGTATGCACAGAACTCGAGAGATCATAGCCGCCTATTGCGTGACTTTTTGAAATCTTCTTCAGCAAGACTCAGCCTTCACCAAGTTGGCGTACCAAAAGAGTTTTTTGTCATTTAATGCGACTGACAAAAGCAATCACTGTCAGAGATTTTGTGTCAGTCGAGGCACGTCAAATCAAGACAGCTGGCAGCCCTGCCTCAATCGTGCATGGATTTTGAGCCTTCTGACTCAAGTCTGCGTGTATTGTGAACTTATATGTTCCTTCCCAAAGTCCGCGTATATTTTGAGCTTTCTGTCTCAAGTTTGCGTGGATTCTGAAGTTTCTGTCCTACATCTGCGTGGATTTTGAAGCTTTCTGCCCAAGTCTGCGTGGATTGTGAAGCTTTTTGCCCCAAGCCTGCGTGGATTCTGAAGCTTCTTGCCCCAAGTTTGTGTGGATTTTGAAGCTTTCTACCCCGAGTCTGCGTGGATTTCGTCTTCAATAAGTCTGCGTGGATTTTATCAAATTGGAGTACGTGGCAGCCATGCCACTGATCTCTCGCCTGCGTGTCCTGTAACTTGCACACGACTCATGCATGATTGCCATGTGTCCAACAGTTACAGGCCACGTCCAGTAACTGCTCACAACCTTGCGTATGTTAAATACTACGTGATTTTCAACTAGGCACAGGTTGTGAAGACAGTTATCTTTTCAGTTATTATTTTTGACTCTATAAATAGAGTTCTTTTTTCTCATTCATTGTACAGATACATAGTTATCTACTGTCAAAATTTTGAGAGCTTTTCTTCTTCGCATAGTCCAAGGGATAGAGTGATCGTCTTCTAGATCAGATTCCTACAGTTGTAATTTTCCCAGATACACAATAAATAAAGGAATTTATTTATGGAAAACAAGCACGCTCAAGCTCGGAAGCAGAATATCGAGCTATTGCTCATGGCACGTCAGAGATATTATACATGAAGCATCTCCTACAAGAACTGGGAGAAGACGCAGGATCTCAAGTGACAGACCTATGGTGTGATAACCAATCTGCTATTCACATTGCCACCAATCCAGTATTTCATGAACGGACGAAGCATATTAAAATTGACATTCATTTTGTTCGTGATGAATATACAAAAGGAGTGATAAAGTTTCAACATGTGCGGACCGGCGACCAGATAGCTGATATCTTCACAAAGCCTCTTCTGGGTCCCCGGGTTCAATTTTTATGTAACAAGCTGGGCATGATTGACATCTATGCTCCAGCTTGAGGGAGGGTGTTAAGTGTTATATTAGAGTTATTAGTTATTGGGCTTTAGTCCCACATTGCTTAGAGTAATAGGTGAGGAGGCTAGCCTCTCCTATATATATGTAGTCTCTCTTTAATAAAAAAAATCATCTATTTTATTCCATTCTACACATACAACACAACAAACAGACACTTCTATATGAAATATAGTTTAAAGAAGATTATGGATCACACATGGCAATTTTTTCAGCAATAATCATATTTCTCCGGGATTAGGTTGTTGCTAGGATAGAACGGTGCCTAGGCCGATGTCACATAGGTTGTGGATAAAAAGAAGAATTAGTTTTATTAACCTTAATTGGTGCTCAGTCGAGTTAAAGATCTTAATTAATGCACGATCAAATGAACAACTTTAATTAGATACAAGATTGATTAAGCACTACAACATGTATAACGTAGAAAAGTGAGCTAAGCCTCACACAGTCCCTTCACAAGGCGTTATGAATAAGGTAGTACTAATTAGTTTTTGCTTGTAAATTTTACACAAAATTCACCCAATGTGACCCTAATGTTCTCTCCCTCCTATGGTGCAGCCTTGAAACCATAGACAACTAAATCAATGATCTATATTATTATTTGCTTGCAAATACAAAAAAAGTATTTTGACTTGTGTGCGCTAAGGGCACGTCATGATACAAAGACACCATACTAAGGACTAACCATCACAATGAGTATCATTGAATTCCATATAATCATGGTTTGAGGGTTTAGTTTTCTTGTGTGTCCACGTGACTGTGTACTATGCGTCATAAGTCCAAGTTTTGACCCTTACATATTTTAGGGTTATCACGAGCCCGTATCTAACCCAGCATAATTCGACTTTCAAATATGAGATTATCCCTAACAATTTGGATATTTAACCATTTTCGCGACGAGAATGATTATCTTTCGAATTTTCAAAAATAAAATCGCAATAGTCACTTTTGTACTTCTTGCTCCAAAATTCATTTAAACACGTTATATGAGACTCAGATCAACCCTCTGTAGATTTTACAATTATAATCCTCTTTGGTGGATAGATTCACACCGAAAACCACAATATATAATACATGTATCATAAACTTTAGAAGATTGACAAGAATCCTTACCGAGATTACTTACCCTATTAAACAAACATATAAAAGTTAGAATTATCAAGATAGATAGCAACAAATCAAGAATTGTATTAAATGTATACACGAGTTCTAATTCTTAGGTCACAAGAACGATACTAGCAGCAGCTATAGTAGTGACCCTTGTAGCATTTTCCAACACAAACTTAGCATGTTTGGAGAATTCAGATTCATAGTCTTCAACGGACATCCTCCCTTACTTAATTATGACGAACTCATCTTTCTTCTTTTGACGGACGGCTGGAGGAAGATATTGTTGCATAAACCATGTTTAAACATTGTCCAAATAATTCTGTAGTCCAGAATTCTGCTGCTAAGTTCCTCTTTTTTTCCTTCCTCCCACCAGTCTTTGGATCGTAGACTTAGCTGGATGCTGCACAATTGTTCCAGAAACGCATATTTAAACCCCTATTACTTGTAAGCTACCATTACAAAAATTCATCAATTTAGCGACAGCTATATCCGTCGAAAATCCGTCGATAAATGTAATTACCGACGGATGCTCGATGGATATTGGTTAAAAAAGGTCGTCGGAAAAAGCCTCGTCGCTAACTACAATCCGTCGGCAAGTTGTCGCCAAGCGACGAATTTGCGACGGAGTGCCGTCAACCATACTCGTGCAGTTTGCGACGACTCGCCGACGGATTACCGTCAAATCACGTATCAAAAGAAGTAATGATGTATCACTTACCGACAGACATATCTGTCGCTATGTGGTCGGCAACTGCGTATCAGATAGTTTCTGATACGCAACTTCCGTCGCTAATCCGTCGAAATATACTCGGTAAATGCGTATCAGAGAGTTTCTGATACGCAAATTCCGTCGCCAATCAGTCGCGAGTGGTCGCTAAGTTTTGACGGATTCACGATGGAATACCGATGGAATATCCGCCGACCCGGTTCTGTGAATTATTCATATTTCTAAAACATTGGCGACGGATAATCTGTCGTTACTCCGTCGTGAATCGTCGCTAGACCGCCGCCAATCGGTCGCCCTTTTAGCGACGGATTATCCGTTGCTAATTTTTTATTGACTACTAGCAACGGCATACCGACGGAATATCCGTTGGCCCTGTCCTGTGAATCTTTCATATTTCCAGAACCTTGGCGACGGATAATCCGTCGGCTTTTAGTCGTGCATCCGTCGCTAACTGGGAATCCTCCAGTTAGCGATGGATAGTCCGTTGAAAATTGGTCGCCAGTCCATCTGTATCTGGAAAATTTTTGAAAAAAATAACATAAAACTGAGCATTCCCAATATACACAATTCCAATCAGGCATCATACACAAAACACACAAATAAACACATAAATTGTTCCCACAAAAACATAAATAAACTGAGCATTCCCAATATACATAATTCCCAATATCCAATATCCACCAACATATACAAAATAACCCCAGGCATTCAAATTATTCACACAAAACACACAAATATTCAATATTTAAACATTTTTCAAAATATCTAACACTACCAAAATATGTCGATTTAGCGACGGAACATTAGCGACAGATATTTTTCGTCGGCGATAGCGACGGCTTGGTGGCAACTAGCCGACGGAGTACCGACGACAAGCTGTTACATTTTTTATTTTATTTTTAGGGGGAGAAAAGGTCGTTCATCCGTCGCTAGGACGTCGAAGATATAGCGACGGATGTTTATCCGTCGCTATGCAGTCGATTATTTGGCAGGAATTATGGGGATAATTGGCGGGACAGTTCTTCGACTATGAAGCGACGGATATTCCGTCGGCAAGCATCAAAAAGAGCGACTAACGGTCGACGGATATAAATCCGTCGCTAGTCCGTCGCTAAATATACGTTCCAGACTTAAATTGAAACGACGGGGAGAACTTTTCATATTCCCCCCAAATTCACTCTCTCTTCTCTCTCTCTCTCTCTCTCTCCCGCGGCTTCGGTGATCGGCGTCGGCGTCCTCTCCTCTCTCTCTCTCTTTCGAAGGTAATCCTCTCTCTCTCTCTTTCGAACTCTCTCTCTCTCTCTCTCTCGCGGTGTCGTAGGGGCAGCGGGGGCGGCGGGCTTAGGTCGGGGGCGTCGAGGGCTGGACGGCGGGGGGTTGTGGGTGGCGGGGCTGCGGGGGGCGGCGGGCTTGGGGCGGGGGCGTCGGGGGCTGGGCGGCGGGCTTTGGTCGGGGGCAGCGGGGGACTTTACTTCTCAAATTCATCTGAGTTTATATATTGGCTAAATAATGTGTTATCCATATTGGGTGTTATCCATTAGTTTGGTGGTGTTTGGATTAGTAAATGTGAATATGGAGTTTGGGTTCATGGTGTATATGTTCACTGTGTCAAGGACAGTGCGAGTTCTTCATCTGCCTTCTTTGTTAAGAATATCCTTGGGACATTCACTTCACCAAAGTCACTGAATAAGTAAAGTTTTTCCTGGAAAACCGACCCTTAGAGTGTATCAGTTGTGTGCTTCTATATAGATGTATATATCTATACATCTAACTGTGATATACATATGTGTATATGTGCTTTAGAGAGTGAGGAATAAAGGCAGGCCTACCATGCCTATTAGCATGCAGGACGGCTTGGGGTGTAATGTGTGAGTGTAGGCATGGTAGGAAATATAGGTAATGCTAGTGTAACTAGACTAAGGTAGTGCTTGCTAGATAGTAAGGACACTCTAGTATCATAACCAAGTTAATTTTAGCCTAGATATTTAGGATATAGCTCCCATATCCTAGAAGTGGACTCTTGCAATTTAGAAATAGATAGATTGACTCAGTTTGATTAATTGACCTATAATGACTCTAAAACTTGATTTGCTGCTGCAAGCATACAACACCACAAAAATATTTACTGACTCGTCAAGTTGAACCGTGTATAACATGCTCGACGCTTAAGAGGAATCGTTTCGACTTAGTGGACTATCGAAGAATCGGTATCGAACTATCGGTATCGGTATCGATATCGAACTATCGGACTATCGGTATCGATATCGCTAGCGGACTATCAGACTATCGGACTATCGGTATCGGTATCGAACTATCGGTATCGCACTATCGGTATCGGTATCGCATTATCGTTATCGGACTATCGGTATCGGTATCGCACTATCGGTATCGGTATCGGTATCGAACTATCGGTATCGAACTATTAGTAACAATTATACTTAGATTTTTCTCTTCTCGAGCTAGAATACCAGCGGATCCACCAGTTACATGATTATATACTAATTCTGTTTAGTTTGTCTTACTATACAGATTTTCACATCCAATCTGTGATGGATCGTTATTTCGTTGATCGTACATGGATGTACAAACGACAACACGAGAGCAGAATAGGTATGAGTGACGATTTTCAGGCAGGCGTGGAAGTGTTTCTTAAGTATGCCATGAGCAAAGCTCAGTTTAGCAGCGGCACATCCGTCGCCAAGGTTCTGGAAATGCATCACATTTCCAGAACCATGGGGACGGATTATCCGTCACTAGTCCGTCGCTTCGTCGACGGATGAGCAACGCAATGGCGACGACTCATCCGTCGCCATGGTTCTGGAAATGCCAAGCATTTCCAGAATATGGTCGACGGTAATCCGTCAGTATTCCGTCGCCTTTGATAGTGACGGCGCTCGACTGAATAGCGACGGAACGATACACTCTGATACGCTATTACGACGGTTTACCGACGGACCATTACGTCGCTAGTTTCTACACAGTTCAGTATTTAATACCTGAAATGGACGAAAGCCCGTCGGAATGTCGTCGCTAATACTTCGTATTGTGAAGTCGAAAAGCCGTCGCTATTTTGTCGCTTGACGACTACTAAGCGACGGATCATTATTAGCGACGAGCTGATTGCCGATGGATTATTTTGGCCAAGATCCGTCAGTGATCGGTCGCTAATACAAATTCCCGACGGATGGGCGACGGATGTAGCCGTCGCTAAATGGACATATTTTGGTAGTGTAATATCCACCAACACAAACAAAATAATCCCAAAAATACAAACATCAACGACGAGGGGTACGATCGTCCGCTGGTAGTGGTACTCCCTGCTGCGCCCGACTCATATACTCGTCCACTAAGTATGGTGGCAATCCCTCGAAGAAATGGTCTGGAAGTTGGCACAGTTGCTCTGGCGTCATTATGTCAAGGACGACCGTCAAAGTAGGAGACAGTACGATAGGGGCAGCAAGGTCAAAAGAGAGATGCCCAGCGGAAGAAGGACCGGCAGCACTAATAGACGGATCGGGAGCAGACGGACCGGCAGCACCAGTAGAAGGACGTAGGTATGTGGACAACTGCGTCCGAATCTCCGACACCGCCTCGTTCAGATGCGCAAGCTGGGACCTCACATCGTCGTCTGCGGGGCCGCGGGAGGAGGCGGGGGAGGTGGAAATCTCGGAATCGCCGAGTACAAATTAGCCAGGGAGCCGACTTCGTACATGCTCCCTTTCCTATAACCGCCGACGGTATCTATGAATAAGTTGTCGTAGCGAGTGGCCGTAGAAGAGGGCATCCCGACGGGCGTCGTTTTGCCGACATCCTCGGGAGCAGATGGCTGAATCCGTCTAAGGGCCTCATGATACGCAGCCTATCAAATGAATGTGTTTATTATACTATAAGTTTACCTAAGTTATAATCTAAATCCTATGTTACCCTAAGTTATAGTCTGAATTCTAAGTTTACCTAAGTTATTGTTTGAATCCTAAGTTTACCTAAGTTATTGTCTGAATACTTATAATTCTAACATAAATCTCATAAACGTAAGTACTTACATCCGTCGTCTTGGCCCTTTCGTCGACGAAGCTCCCGTCCTTCCGCCTCTTGTGGACATGCTGTAATACATCATGCATGGTGACCGAGTCAGCAGGTTTTCCCTCCTTCAACGTCTGTTGGGTCTGCATACAAAATATTCGTAGAATTTAATTAATTAAGTATATTAATAGTACCGAAATAGATAGTTAATGAATTTACGGTATCTTACCAGATCTGCAAGTGTCGCTGCGTGGGGCTTTGATCCCCCCGTATGTAGCCCCGCGGCCCGTCGGTTCGCTTTTGCTTTTTCCGATTTCTTCTTGAAGGCAGGAGTATCCATCTTCTCCAACATCTGCTCATAGTAGTCATGCCGGAGCCACTCCTTCGAATGCGCCATTCGAAGGTCATGAACCGCATCCCGGATCTTCTTCCCGGCGGCGCTTCTATAGGTCTTGCGGATAGCCTCCTCACGATGGGCGGGCCACCAGTAGGTCCTCTGACATAAAAATTCAATTATCACGATATTAAAAAGATATTTGATTAAAGTGTAATCAATAATTAACCACGGTATATATTATATATATATATATATATATATATATATATATATATATATATATATATATATATATATACCCTCATCTCATCGAGCCAGAGGTACTGCAAGTCTTGGGGAACCTCAGAGAAATTGACGTAGGGGCCATGGTAGTTGGTCCGGATAATCTGCCCTAGAAGCCTGGTAGCATCCCACGGAAAAAAACTACAAAGAAGCAACGAATGGATTATTAACTTGAATAAATGAAACAAATTTATTAAATTTACTTACATATTACCCGCGGGCCATAGTTCTCGTCGGAACACGCCTATCGGTTCGGTTTCGGTTTTCAATATACTAAATTTACTTTTTCGGTTTCGGTCCAAAGTTTATATATACTACTATATATATATATATATATATATATATATATATATATATATGTGTGTGTGTGTGTGTGTGTGTGTGTGTGTGTGTGTGTGTGCGTGTGTGTGCGTGTGTGCCCCTAACCCCCCACCCCCGCAACCCACCCCCAACCCCCCACCAGCCCCTCCCATCCCTACCCCCCCCCCCGGCCAGCCCCCCCCCCCCTCCGGGGCCAGCCTGTCACATCTCGCTCCCGTAGGAGTGATCGTCCTCGCTAAGGCGTGATGCCGCACGGGCCTGGGTTGCGCCCGTAAGGCTAAGTCCAGAAATAGCCGATTTGAGCTAGGCTACAGAGTCGCACAGAGTGTCCCCATTTGCAGCAGAAAGTAAATGAACACAAGTTGAAGCGAATTCAAACTCTATTGATTTTCAAGAAGTTTACAAGCGACGCTAGGCTGAGTTTACAAGTCTCTCAAGCTCTCTCTCTCTTTCTCTCTCTCTCTCTCTGAAACATAAAGGCGTGCCAAGTGGCTTACAAGATGGAATAATTCATGGCGATGTTTCGATACATTATGCCCTGTATATGGTGCTTCAGCTCCTTGCAATGCTTCAAGGCTCTAGAGTTAGCTCCGTGCCTTAGCACGTTCGAGGGAAGCTCCGCACCCGACGACGTCTCCTGCACCCTGCAAGAAATCTGTGCGGTTATCAGTACATTGTTATGCACTGGTGGGAAGGCTAGCTCGCCCACAATGCTATCATTACCAAACACGTTCTATATACTTTTGTGCACCGTCTATCATTCATTGTCTTTCTAATCTTGCCTTAGGATCAGTTTTATGACATATTTCATAACCTATCTCGTGTTATCGATTTCAAGTATTTGCATGGAAATACATGCACGACTTACCCATACTTACTATCCGGCCTTCCCTGTCCAAAATAAACCAAGTTAGTCAACAATTCATATATAACAACTTAACGTAATTCACGTAAATATTCAGTATCAAGGGCGTGTCCCTGTCTCAGGTTCTAGCGCATCGTAGGCGTATTTTCTAATTCATTTGTACAAAGTACTCTCGATCATTTGGTGTTCAAGCCCGTTCAGAAGGGCTTCGTTCAGTTAACTTAGACTACTTTGTTTTAATGCAAGGACTTACACGTGGATTGCCACCAACAAGCCCACTTAATCTATATGCACCGGTCGCTGGCATCATAAGCCATTTTGGACATGTTCTCCCTTTGGTATTCTCACCTATCATAGCGTACCGGCTGGTACATCTTGATAGTCTTTTGAAATACCCGACCTTATGTCTCTTGGGTGGCCAAGCCCGCACCCAAGCCGGCACCGTAAGCCATGATTCCGCCTAGGCCGGCCACGATGTCTCCAATCGTTGCCTTGGAATCCCTTATTTCTCCTCTTTCTCCTGTATACGAGTGGGTTGTCCGCGACCGTTTCGTATTGTCTTGTCATTTTAACTTAACGGCTGTCTCTGAGCCATAGGCTGTCTGTAAGCCATAATGTGTTATCGACCAGGTTGGCGGCGGCGTCCGTACAGCATGGGTAGCGAGCTCCGTTGCACGTCTCCGTCATACCTGTCGCTAACCATTCCTTTCTTTCTTATCTTTTATTCATTCTTTCTTTTCTTTCTTCCACTCGTTCGTTCGTTCATTGATTCATTCACATATTCTTTCATTCATTCGTTGATTCATTCATTCACTTATTCGTTCATTCATACATTATGCAACTCTCTGTACGGGAGTCGCCTTGGCGACCCATCGGTCCCGAAGTCTTCCAATATTGCTATACTCTACTCGAAACAACTATGTCGATAGTCTTCCCATTTCATTGTTGTAAACCAATCATTGCTTCATTGTTGAACGCATAAGGAATTTGAAATGTAAGCCTGTGCCTTGGCACAAGCGTGGAGTGCGGTGCGAGAGTTCTCACATTTTTCAAGTTCTTTTCCATATTTTATACAAACATACAAGATGGAATTATTCCCTTAGCTAGGTGCGTTGAGTCATTTATTAGCATACGCGGTGTTATCGCCTAGCGATTCTAGCAATAGTGTCTGTATTGTTAAGTGTCTAGGCTAAGCAAAGACGGGTTCATCAGAGCCCCCACCTTAGCGATGTTCGCATCGGCCGAACGATACTCCGAGCGCGTCTTTGAAAGTCTAAGTCTTGATTCATCTTTGACGGGCCAATATAGCTCTTACATCGATTCACATCGATACTTCATCAGGTCGACATAACTCTTCGAGTCCACGGCTCATTTGAGTCGTTGCACTTGCCGTTTGAATCGGCGTTCCGCTAGGGCAGAACGGGTCGTTATATAATACACCACTCAAAACAAGTCTCGTCCTCGAGACTTCCTGAGTGTAAGTCGTCCTATCGTTCCTTAACTCATGCCGTGTGCATACCTTAGACAATTCCTATCGAATGGCTTTATCGTTCGATGGCATCGAATTATACTCGGTTAATCCTTCCAAGTTTTATGTTGCATGCATTTGGTAAATTTTATCGAATGACTTTATTACTTATTCAAGAGTTAATGGTACTCACTCAGTCGTCATGTTTCTATGACTTGGTCACTATTATGCCCTATCACGGAACTGTAATGGTCACACGAGGTACGTTTTAATTCATCAAACACGAGAGTCGTAGGCTGAGGCAAACTCACTCATTCGTTCATGCGCATCTCAACATCCACTTGCAGCTGCATTCGAGTTCATCATATCGCTGAGTTTGGATAATGCACATATTCAAGGCGTCCCCCGAATACGTATATTTCAACCAAGCTTAGCGATTAGCGAAGTCGGACAAGCTACTCGTGATAGTTTCGATTTACCGATCGTTTTACTTTTACTTCGATTAAAATCAAACTCATGTGTCTCACTATTGTTTATCTCGGTCCTCGAGATGATCCGATTCGCTTCTCAAGCGTTCTTGTCTACGAAATCAATATGATTTCTTCTTAGCGGAGTCGACCAAGTCTAAGTAATTCCCGTCCGATTCGAGACCAAGTATTGCACTATCATCGAGTATGTCTTCCTATCAATGATTCAATTCGCTATCCCAACTTTACTTGTTTATCATCGATTTCTATCATTCACTTCGTTTGGGGCCAATTCCGTCGTCGTTCACACACACTCCCAGTTCCACATCCTACTCTAAGTCTTGTTGTCCCAAGTCTATTGTCCGTCCAGACGATACTGTAAATGTCAGTCACACAGTTTCAATCACTCGGCATAGGATCGTCTGCCTATCTGCTAGGTCATCTCATAATGTCATAGGTACAAGTCAAGTTCTTGGTTCATCGTGTAAAGTCATTGTACGACGCTCGTCCCAATCCTATGGTCAAACTATTTTGTTCGTTTGCACGGGGTTTTCTACCCAAGTTTGTTTCACTCAAATTTCTAAACATCAAGCAATGTTCGTCCTATTCGTATCAACACATTCTTCGCTCAAGATCCGAGCTCGTTTAGGAAAATCATCCTACGATAGGTTGTCCTCAACCAAATCATCTACATGTTAATATCATACATCCACACTAGCAATTTTCGTAGTCTGTCTCTTCAAGTATGTTTGATACAATTCACCTATCCATCCTATTCAATCCACGTAGTCGATTACAAGGTCGTCTAGCCTTACAATATGTCACGCTCCGATCTCATGCAAGTCTGATTATCCACGGCGGACATGAATCACCATGTCAACATTCCAGCGAAAAAATCGTCCTCATCGGGACGTAACTCTTGCGTTGTGTCTAGAGTTACTCATTTTCGATACACGGATTGGGTCTACTCAATCCTCAACTTTACTTAGTCGTCAATCATAAGTCCGATCAATCCTCAAATTCGCCTTCGCTTCAAACCACAAGTCGAAGCAATCAAAATTGTCATGTCATGATATTTCGAGTTCGATCATTCCCGCTGGACATGAATCACCATGCCAACGCTCACGCGAAATGATCGTCCCAAATCCGACGTGACGCATGTGCGAGCCTGGAGTTGCGCTCGCGCAAGACAAAATCGTTGTCGTTGTGGTTATCACCGAACAATCAAGTCACTTTCCTTCTTCATCCAAACATTCATTCCTATCAAAATCTCCAACATAGCATCCTTTGAAATAATAACTTCTAACACGATCATCATTCATCGAATCAGAATACCCCCGAGTTATCGTACATCGATCTTTGATACGCCTCAATACCATCGATGATGTACATAACCTGACGATAGGTTGTCCTCAACCAAATGTCGTATGGTGTTCGTCGCTACTTAGTCGTTAATCTCACGCGATTTTTTTTAAATTTTTCCAACCACTTATTGACCACTTAGCGACGGACGGTATGTTCGTCGTTAATATCCCATCATCTGGTCGACGGATTATCCGTCGCTAAGTAATCATCAATTTCCCCGCCAACTATTGACATTTTTTCGCGATTTTTTTAACATTTTTGCGCCAATTAGTGACTACCGAGTGACTACTTGTCGACGGATTTTTATTCCGTCGCTATTTTACCGACGGCTTGCCGACAGATAGGCGACGGATGTTCACCCTTAAAAAAAAAAAAATTTGTGCGCGATTAGCCGGGAAGTCGTCGTCAGGTTGTCGGTAGTCCGTCGCTACTGACGACGGATTTATTTCGTCGCTAAACCGCCGTCGTCAATTTACTGTATTTTGGTAGTGTACTTTCTTGACCATGGAACTCCAACGATTTGGCACATGGTCTCGTACATATAATGCCCATTGGCATGTGGTCTCGTATCTATGTCAATGCAACATAGATTACAAGAATTCCATTCAGAGGTTCCTATGTGATATACACGTCAAAGAGACACTGCAGTGTTTGGTTAGTAGACGGAAGCGAGACTACATATGTACATACTTTCGGGATAGGGGTTTAGCTATGAAAGTAATAGGGGTTTAGCTATGAAAGTACAGGTTCTCACGCTACAAATGTTTGTTAAGTAGACGGAAGCGACACGACAAATGAAGGATAATAACATGCCGAGGCGACATCTAATTGAACTTATAGATGAACATGCGGTTCAGCTATGGAAGTACAGGTTATTACGCTACATTAATTCATGAGAGAAAGAATCTGATCACGGTATCAAGTTTAACTTTTTCATGGAAATGATGCAATCATTCCAATCTCTCGAGTATAATATTATTGATATATGGGTCGGAATCAACATGAATCTATACGGCACGCACGAGTCCTTCTCCACCGCCCCAATGATAGTGGGGAAGTCGAACACTGATCAGTGAACACTACTATGCTAGCTAGATCCTCTAGCTATATAAACCTATGCAACAATACTATAGCCTCTCATCACTCGACCAGTCGCAAATTGAAACCATCCACCACCAGCTAGTAGATAACTAGCTAGTAATGGCCTCTCAAACAGTACAATGGCTAGCGCTGGCCCTGCTGATATTTGTGGCCATTTGGGCTTCTCAGGGTGCAGCAACCCGCATACTTATTAATGAGAAGCCGACGATGTCGGAGAGGCACGAGCAGTGGATGGCTCAGCACGGGAGAGTGTACAAGAATGCCGCGGAGAAGGCCGACCGCTTTGAGATCTTCCAGGCGAATGTCGAGCGCATCGAGTCGTTCAATGCCGACCAGAGCCACAAGTTCAAGTTGGGTGTGAATCAGTTTGCAGATCTCACTAACGAGGAGTTCAGAAGTCGCAACACGCTCAGGCGTCCTTCTTCTTCAAGTTCAAAGGGAAGTGCTTCACTGGTACTGGGAAGCAAAAGTTTCAAATACGAGAACGTTACGGCTGTTCCTGCCACCATGGACTGGAGGACCAAGGGTGCAGTCACGCCAATCAAGGATCAAGGCCAATGTGGTACGTAACTAACTAACGAGCTAAAGTCACTAGCTAGCTAGGGAAATGATCTAGCTTATTGAAATTTCAAATGCATGTCCGGCCGATTAATATCCATGTAGATTTTGACTAATGGATGATCACAAAATTAATTCACAACTACGTACGTACTGGTCTTTCAGGATCTTGTTGGGCATTCTCAGCCGTTGCTGCGACGGAAGGAATTACCAAATTAAGCACGGGCAAGCTCGTATCCCTCTCGGAGCAAGAGATTGTAGACTGCGACGTCACCAGCGACGATCAAGGCTGCAACGGAGGGGAGATGGATGATGCCTTCAAATACATCATCAAGAACAAGGGCATCACCACCGAGGCTAACTATCCCTACACGGCAGCCGACGGCACCTGCAACACCAAGAAGGCCGCTTCCCATGCCGCCTCGATCGCCGGCTTCGAGGACGTGACCGCCAACAGCGAAGCAGCTCTCCTCAAGGCCGCAGCCAGCCAGCCCATAGCCGTTGCTATAGACGCAGGCGGTTTCGCCTTCCAGATGTACTCGAGCGGTGTCTTCACCGGCGACTGCGGAACCGACCTGGACCACGGTGTGGCGGTGGTGGGCTACGGTGCAACGAGCGACGGGACCAAGTACTGGTTGGTCAAGAACTCGTGGGGGACGTCGTGGGGTGAGGATGGATACATAAGGATGGAAAGGGATGTGGATGCCAAGGAAGGACTCTGTGGCATTGCCATGGATGCTTCCTATCCAACTGCAGCTTAAATCCAAGATTAACGTACGAACATACGTTTGGTACTGTAATTGGCAGTTGTGTGCAAAATCTACAGCTGCTATATATTAATTGTTGTCAAACATCATTCTCCCGCATATGTTTGTAAATTTGGGTATCCATGCATGCATGTTATCAACCAATCAAAATGATCATATTGTTTTAAGAATTAATTGACATGTATGTGATGCAAAATATGTAGTTACGACGGGCTGGGCATACGGGTCCAGGACCCGCGGTTCCGACCCGGTCCGAACCGTATTTTGGTCAAACGGGGCGGTTCCTAATTTTTTATAAGTAAACGGGTCGGGGCGGGCCGGGGCGTGTTAAATTAACGGGGCGGGGCGGGTTTTATTTTTAAAATAAACGGGGCCCCGGCCCGGCCCGTTTAGTTTAAATTTTTTTTTTTTTTCAATGTTAGTACTTATTACTTAAGGGCAGAGAGCTGATGCTCTCCCCCATAAACATAAACCTTTTCTTCCCAATTTCACAGAGAGAGAGAGAGAGAGGGAGATGAGAAGAAGAGGGGCAGCTCACCACCGGATCAGGCGTGGCAGCGCTGGTGGCTCATGCCGGCGGAGGAGGCTAGGCGGAGGCGAGGCGGATCCGGAGGAGGGCCGACCATGGTGCGCAGATCTGGAGCGGTGGTTGGGGATCGAGCGCCGAGCTCGACGAAGCCGGACGGGGTCTCTCGAGGACGGCAACGGTTGGAGAACGGTGAGTTTTCCCTCCCTTATTTCTTTCTTGGATGGTGTTTTTCTGGGGGTACGGTGGACGCCTGTGGTGGTGGTGAACGGCGATGAAAGGACTGTTGTCATGGTGACAGTAGTAGTGTTTGGTCGGATTTTGGGGCGGTGCTAACGGCACTGTTGATGGCTATGGCCGTGGGTGCGTCGGGATGGCGTGGGTTGATCGGTCGTGTGGTGTGATCGGTGGGGTGGTGTTGCGGGAGATTGGGTTGGCCGGACAGGGGTTACTACGGTGGTTGATGGCCGGACGGGAGATTGGGTTGGCCGGACGGGGGTTACTGCGGTGGTGTTGCGGGAGATTGGGTTGGCCGGACGGGGGCTACAGGGAGTGTGATGGGAATTTGCAGCTCTCTTCCCCCATTTATTTCCTGGACCCGTTTTGACCCGCGGGTCGTCACGGTTCGGACCCGTTTCGAACGGGTTGGACCCGTTCCGGTTCCAAAAAATTTTGGGCCCGCCCCGTCCCGCTCCGCCAATTGACGGATTCGGTTCGGGTCCATCAAATTTGGGCCCGACCCGACCCGTGCCCAGCCCTAAGTTACGTAGCTAGACATCTTTTGAACATGATGTTGGATCGATGAAAGACGCATCCGCTCGATTCACTTTCAAACGAACCAAATCAACTATGTGCATGGTTTCATCTTAGAAGCAACAACTTGTATAGTACAAGAGAATATTATGTTTGAATAGTTTCATAGAGAGAGCCAGCTGCCATATACTAGCTCTAGCTAGCTAGAGAACAAATCAGGGATAGAAATTAATTTGTGAGTTTATTCTAGGTGTAACAAACACCTCAAAGCCGGAAGAGAGATATAAGTGATGCTATATGTGTTAGTAATATTTGATTTACTCCTCTAATAATCTGCAAACAAAATAAACAAGAACTAAAGTTACCGGCCTCCAGGGAAGTCGCGCACGAAGCACTGCCCTAAGAGTTAATACGGGTCTATGTGCAGACATTTTCGGATGCTCCTAGTGGTAAAACTCCTGCTCTACCGGTATCCCGTCGTCGCACACAACTCGGAAAGATTGACCCTGACTTAGGTCTGCCCAGAGCGAGGATACGAAGAACGGAAAGAATTTCCGTAAAACAAGAATTTGGGAGAGATTTTTGTTAGAAATTTTTGTGTGTCAAGAGAGGAGATGAAAGGCTCATAATATAGGCTCAAATTTTGTAACCGTTGCTTGAATCAATGACGTAATAGATGCTGAATAAAAGCATATAAAAAATGTGGTTCATTGAACCTGGACAATATTAAAGATTAAACGTTACAAAATTAATGGTTTTTAGCTTTTGCTAGCTAACAAATGTGTAGCATGTGCATACAACTAACAATTCCCCCCTCCCCCAAAAGGTCAAAATCCAAGGTAATAGAGGGAAGGAAAAACAAGAGAAGAATAGGAGAATTTCTGGAACTATGCATAAACGAGATGGACTACAGCCTTGAATCTCACGTAGTGACTATTGTCTTTGTATGAAAAATAGCTTGATGGATTACGCCTTGAATCATTCTTCTTGAACCAGATTCAGAAAATAACACACATAGTACGCTAGAGGTACTTGGGTCTATCGGGTGGCGCGCTTGAATGGCCATGCGCACTTTTTCACATTCATGAGAGTTGTCTAGGATCGTCCTGTCCTATAGTCGCGGCCTTCATGACCTCTCATATAGGTAAGTCCTCAAGGGTTGGTGATTGCAATCAACCCTGCATAACTATGCTTGGACCTATTAAGAGTTTTAAAACTTGGGCATTTTAATGAGATTTTAATAAGATTTTAATCTCGGGTCAGTGTTCCATAAAGTCACCTAAGTCCAGCTTGTTTCTATCCATTGAACCAGCTTCTTGGGATCTCCAGTCAGACTCGGTTGGGTTGTCACTGCTGGTGACTTACTTATGGGCTTAACCCCATCCCCCTCGATGATTCTAGAATTAATTTCCTAGATAAACTCTTCGTCAAGAGTAAACAGACTCTTCGTCAAGAGATCTGTAAAGTTCTTTTATGACTTTATAGTCAAGAACTACATTTTTTTATTTTAAAGCTCATTTAATGTCTTGAAACGCAGCTGCAGGTACCTGTTCATCTTAGAATTCACAAGATCAAGCTTTTAGCATTAAAAAAAATGACAGGTATAGAAATATGTTGATCATGTAAAGTATAAAATGACTGAGCCATACAGCTTCAGTACAAAATGTAACTGAAGCTAACATTCTTGAGTATATAATACTCTTTAGCTATGATTCTTACATAAACTAAAGAGATGACAACTCCTCATAGAGAAGAAAAATTATCCATAAATGGATTAGATGTCGTATGAGTCAGTTACCCAATTTGTATTAAAATGATTTTCTATGACATAAAAGTATCTAATATGATACAATTTTATAGTCTAGAATATCCAAAAAAAAAAATTCTTGAACTGGTTTGACTGATTAGTTATTTTCTAAATCAGATTTGGTGACATCACAATTATTTAACAAGTATGTGATTTCACTAATTGTTGATATAAACATTAGGACGGTGAGCAAAAACTCATCTGACTCTATCATGCCTTAAAGTAAGATACAGTAACTTTCAACCTCGGCTCTAAAGATTTATCTCTACAAACCATTTTTATAAAATGACAGTCTAAAGTAATAGAATAATAGTTTAAGTGAATTTTGTTAATTGACCTTATCAAATCTTTAGTTTATCAAGTTTTGATCAGCTTGGGTTAGCTGTAGGGATCGGTTCCCAGCTAGCGGAGGTCCACAGGGGTACGATTAAATACCGTGTCGTTTAGGGCTATTTACGCCCGGTTGACAGAAGGACCCTTTCGGCTTGTACCCAAATTAATCTCAACTTTTAAAACTTAGATTTAAAAGAATTTGCAATTTCACTAACTATTTTCTTGTGACTAATTGTCTGAATGAATCAAAAAATTATAGCGTCACGAAATATAAGTAAAAACAAAGTTTGTCTAAATATTGTGACCGAACAATTTTGTGATAATATAATCTTTTAAGATTGACACTAACATGCGAAGAATATCACTTTTATACAGCAATATATAGAACCGTGTGTATAAACCAAGATAATTGGCTCATAAATTTCAACAATGTATTTTTTCAATTAAAATAGAAATAAAAAGACTAGAAAATGTATGTTGTACATAGAAAAAATTATCTTTCAAATTGATCGGAGCACTTTTGTACTTCTAGTCTTGATTTTGACTTAGTCATAGCAATTCAAAAGGATATATCATGTTGTATTGAGATAGTTCCATTATTCTTGCTAAACAACCATTAATATCCAAATTTTAAAAAATGTGATTTATAACATTCGAGTAAAGAACTTTTGTTATACGTACCTTCACTCTTAGCATGTTTGAGTTGGACTAACAAGTCACAATCTCTAATGTTTCTGGTGTAGAAAGAGAACACTACAAAGGTCTTGTTAAAAAATAATTGAGTACAAAAGTAGATTAGTATTACCGTCACCATTAACATTTTGTTCCTTTTAAAATTATCTCTAATGATTCTGCCTTCAAGAAAACATATGTCAGTAGTGAAGATCTTAAAAGAATATATCAATGAGTTGCCATATCTATATTCATATCAAATACTCCAACAAATCAAGAATTGTGGTGAAGATCCTCAAAGTATTTTTCAATTTTAACAGAAGATATTACTAGCAAGTGATAGCACGTTGGCAAAAAACTAGCCATTTCAACTAGTTTTCCTAATGAACCAAGTTATCCCAGTTTGCAAAACAATCATATAAATAATTATAGAACATATGCATCCATAAAACATTGATAATTATAATTCATTGAGAGAGAAGAGAAAATAAATGCCTATTGCACAAAAAATGTGCATGGTTCCTAATGAGTTGAGTAACCGATAAGAGAATTCAAATAGTTGTTCGCAATATTTTGGTAGAAAATTTAATTTGTAGAAATTAGAAAATCAGAACACGATAATTAGGTTGCTTCCAACAGTCAAATCCAATGTCCAATAGAACTTTCCTACATTGGTATTTAGTGATTAATTAGACTGTTCATTAGTATTTGCACTAATGACAGTCATATAGTTATATGGATATAACCATAAAAAGGAATATATGTTGTTGCAGGAGCAACGTCTAGAGATAAAAATTAAATCAATATCAACACTAATATAATTAGCATTTTGATTTATAAATATACAATACATGACAGGAAAGATGCATACTTACTGCTTAACGCCTAAACGTAAAAAACAAAAAAGGCAGATAATTTAATCTCACCCACAATTTGAAAGTAGCACAATAGGTTATATGGATGGGATAATTTGAATTCAAGCTTCAGAGGAAGTTTGTAAAGAGACTTTTTTCAGATCCAACAATTAGATATTGAAAGGTGATGGATATTATTTTCAACCAGCAAATATTCTATTTATAGAAAGCTTTAAAATATGTTACACTACAAGAAATGAATTCAAATATATGTAGAGAATTGAATTTTAGAGGATAAACAACATCTGGCAAAAAAAAAAAGAATGCATTTGAATCCTTTCAAGTACAATCAACCAATTTTTCTTTTTCAATTCAAACAATGTAGAATTTTGATAACCAAATAAAAATGAATAACATTTGGTACTAAATAAATCTTGTATAAATAGGTAGAATATTAAGCAAATAGAAGTTCAGTTGATAGGATTAATCATAGTATTTATGTTCTACTTTACTACCTATACATGTCAACCAAGTACAAGCATGTTGTAGATGCAAACCAGTACATAAAACATAAGTGATAATCAACATATATAATGTTACAAATGCCTCATTCCATTCATTAGCAACAAGTCTAACCTAAATATCAATACCATATATTATATTGTTAATGGGTACATTAAAAAAAATTTACTTATATCATTCTTAGGAGGAAACATTATACCAAACAGTATAATAATATAGATGTCAAAATATTGATGATTTGGCCAATGTCACATATATCAACCATAAAAAATGTCCATCCTACATATAGGTCCCATTTTGATTTAAACTGTTCATTAATTTTAGGGTGAGTAGCATTTCAGAAGTATAACCATTTGAAACAATGTTGAACACAAGCTTTATCACACTTCTAAAGAATTGATCTTTTACAGTATTTTAATCTACAAAAAAAATAATGATGATTTCAGTAAGAGAAGAAAAGAAAAAAAGAAGGAAAAGAAGTAGATATCTATTTCATATTTGATAGAATCATCATAATCAAGTGACAAAAAAACTTTGAAATAATAATTAATGAAATACATCTAAGAAGTTTAATATTAATTATGGACGGTCAATAAACAAATGAATTATTCAACAAGGAACATTGTTCAGAGGTATTGGCCTTCCTATAGAGGAAGCTTTCCAACCTTCAATACAAAATTTATGAAGTTGCAACCAGAGAAAAACTGCTGATAACATAAACACTATTAAATTCTTCTCATTTTTTTAAGCACAAATTTTTTACCAAAATTAGGAACGGAAGAAAATTTATTGCACATAGGAACATATTTCTGTTGCTCACCAAAACATATATAGAACTCCTTGGTCCACTTGAAGAATATTGATCGTCTTAACCTTTTATCATACTATACGATTAAGACAACTAACTGGTGAAATTTCAAATATCTAAGAAAAGAGCCACTTGCAAAAATGATAGGAAAAAACGATAACAAGATAACACTAGCTATCTATTAAGATACCACATTATTGTGAACGGTCAACTATATATAAACTAATAAATTATATTAAAAAATTAATCATGTGAATAATTTGTTCCCATTGAAACACTTCTAACTATAAGTCAATATATGAGGCTGAAATGCACACTCTTACTTGGAAACTTAGGATAACTACAAATTATCTATTAAAGAAAATTATGCAGGTACAGTTCAAAAGCCAGAGCATAAAAACTGACTTGTGTATTGAGAAAAGGAAAAAATAAGATAAAAAAAAGAAGATCTTAACATAGTCTTTTGATAGGAACAATCAATCATTAATATGTGCACTGAGCAAAAGTCATTTTTAAAATATTTCAACTTTCACAGAGGACGGTATAGGTTATATAAAGTAAAAGGTAATATCTTCATTACAGTAAAGTGCTTACGCAATTGCAGAGATTTCAGCACTCAAATCATCAAAACTTGATTTCACTACTATTTAAAACCGAATTATGTGCTTTGTTAACACAACAGAATGTGAAAGAATATATATGACTAAACAATATATTCTATTAGAACAATAGAAATATGTTAATCTTGACAGATCAAAGATTTAGCAAACATGCATACGTTAAAGTAAAGGATTAACTCTTAGATTGTTAGTAATATTTGATTTACTCATCTAATAATCTGCAAACAAAATAAACAAAAATTAAAGTTACCGGCCTCCGGGGAAGTCGCGCACGAAGCACCGCCCTAAGAGTTAATCCGGGTCTATGTGCAGATATTTTCGGATGCTCCTAGTGGTAAAATCCCCGCTCTACCGGTATCCCGTCGTCGCACACAACTCGGGGAGATTGACCCTGACTTAGCTCTGCCCAGAGCGAGGATACGAAGAACGGAAAGAATTTCCGTAAAACAAGAATTTGGAAGAGATTTTTGTTAGAAATTTTTGTGTGTCAAGAGAGGAGATGAAAGGCCCATAATATAGGCTCAAACTTTGTAACCGTTGCTTGAATCAAGGACGTAATAGATGCTGAATAAAAGCATATAAAAAATGTGGTTCATTGAACCTGGACAATATTAAAGAGTAAACGTTACAAAATTAATGGTTTTGAGCTTTTGCTAGCTAACAAATGTGTAGCATGTGCATACAACTAACAATATGTACATCCAAAAATTACATTCCTTCATGTCTCTCCGTCACGTGCCACTTCCTTATTGACCGAGACAAATATGAGGGAGAGTTGGAAGAAGACATGACTGAATAGGAAAGGACCACGTGACGAAAGGACATGAAAGGATAGAATTATGGAGGTACATAAAACATTTTTCAGGAGATATAGGTTTTGCAGTACGTTTCGTTAGAGAAGTGCATGCATAATACTTCCAATTCCATTGAATACAATACTCACTCACGGTACTCACGAATTCAAGATCTAGTGTCCGAACGAGTTGTGAAATCCACCACGGTATTGTCAACTAACTTTTCTCCATCTCTACTTTTCTATATATATAAGTATACAGCGATGGACGAATCCGTCACCCACACGTTGCTATACCAATATAGCAACGTTTCAACGAGGAAAAATGGACGTGGAAAAAATTATTGTCGGTACATGAAAGTCGTCATACTTAATTGCCAAATTCGTGTGACTAACAGCCGACAAAGAGACGACAAAAAATAGCGACTAATCTGCATCTTCTCGGCTGCGCCACAAAACGTGATGTACGGACAACTACTAGACGAGGTCTACTTGAAAACTGTCGTCGACACACGTTCAACACCTTTAACGATGGAATGTTGATCCAAGTTGACGGATTAGAGACGGCTTGACGGCGGATTGGTTTTTCTGATACATGAAATTCATTTCAATACTACCTTAGCGAGGAATAACACGAAAGACGGTAGTCAACCCGTCGTCATCGTTTGTTGCTAGTGCTTCGTTAGTCCGTCATTGTGTTGCACATATTTGAAGACCCGACGCAACATGTCATAAAATTCATGTCCAATTGGACCTTACATGAGACAAAATGCTTGCTAAAAATAAAAAACACAATCAGATAATAATATTTGAGATCCGGCACAAACTGTCGTAGAATTTTCGTCCAATCAGATTTTCAGCGACACAAAACGCTCGTCAGAAATCTAAAAAGAAAAATCATAGACACAGAATCTACTAATAATATCAAACATCTAATGCCATCGGGACAAACCTGCTAAAATAATAAAGTACTGAAATAATAAGTCTAACTCAACAATAAACATCTAATATCCAAAATGGGTAGACTTCTTGGTCATACCACCTACATCATCCTCGTGAGGATCTTAGTGTGTAAGTATAAGTATTCATCTAAAGTTGTCAATAATAATTTATCTAGACATAACTATAATTTTTTTCCAATCCTCCTATTACTAAATAGTAAGTAATTAAAGAGCCATCATTAATACCTTGAGAATGAAATTTTATTCGTACAGGAAGTTAGTTTGGTTTTTGTTTGGAACGAGATGTTTGTCTTTTTGTTATTATTTTTACAAAAACGGCAAAATGTATTATACTTAATTAGGACTGTCAACGAATGTTTATCAGTACGGATAGGACAATATTCGTATCTATAGCCGATTTTTTTTTAATATCAGAATCTGATCCGATATCCGAACGGATATCTCTTTTGGCACTTCAAGTTCGTACCTTCGTACCCGTCTAGTTTAGCGGATATAGGATAATATCCGATTCGATCAGCTAAAAAATTCGAATGTAATTTTTCGAATATTCCGAAATCCGAAAACCGAAATATTAAAAATTTAGTTGTTATCAGAATATCCGAAAATTAAATTAAATTGTTCTATTTGAGTCCTTTCATCTACTGTTGAAAATTTCAAAAATGCTCAGCTGACTTGTTCTACATATTGCTCTATTTGAGCCCTCTCATCTTCTGATAAAAATTCCAAAAATGGTCAATTTGAGGCGGCCGTATATATTATTCTACATATTTGAGCCCTTTCATCTTTTGTTGTAAATTGTAATTAATATATATTACTATTATATATACATTATATTTAAATATAGGGGTAGAAAAGTAATAAATGAATTGAATTATATAAAAGTCAGTTGAGAATAAAATCATTTAATCTTCTCTAATGATTAATATATATTATATATGCATGATACTATAATATATATATAATTTTGGATATCCGAATCCGATATCCAAGATTTGCAATTTAAAGTTGGATCCATATTAACGAATTCAAATACCTTAATATCCGAATTAGTATCCAAAAAAAGATAATATCCGAAAAATATTCTGATATCCGAATCCGATATACGAAATTTCAGATAATATCCGAAAGTTCGGATACATAATCGGATCGGATTCGAATTTCGGACTATCCATTGACATAATTCTACTTGGTTCCTTATGTTTGTCGCCAAACACAGGACAAAAACTGAAGAAAAAAAATCTAAAAATTGGAGGGAGCTATCCAGTGGGAACGCTCAAACGCTGGACAACAAGTTTGCCCCTTAGGGGGCGTTTCGTATGCGGAATACTATATAGCCGGGAATTCTATATTCCCGGGAATCAAATTCCAAGGAATTAAATTTTCTGCAAAATTATATTCCCATGTTTGGTGACAATTTAAATATTCCCGAAAAGAAATAAAAAAATAATAACGAAAAAAATTAACAAATATAAAAAAAAAGGTAAAAACGACAAAAAAATCGGTAAAAACGAAAAAAAATGGTAAAAACGAAAAAAAATCGGTAAAAACAACAAAATAACAAAAAAAAGACAAAACGATGAAAAACGACAAAAAATCGGTTAAAATGACAAAAATGACCAAAAATCGACAAAAAATGTATAAACGACAAAAAAATAACAAAAAATGATAAAAACGGCAAAAATAACCAAAATACGACAAAAATGACATAAAATCGGTAGAAACGACAAAAAAAACTAAAATGCGGCAAAAACTACAAAAAATCGGTTAAAACGACAAAAATGACAAAAAATCGGTTAAAAACAACAAAAATTCGGTTAAAACGACAAAAATTGACAAAAAATCGGTTAAAAACGACAAAAAATCAGTTAAAAACAACAAAAATCGGTTAAAACGACAAAAATAACCAAAAAGCGACAAAAACGAAAAATAATCAATGAAAATGACAAAAAATGACAAAAAATCGGTTAAAACGACAAAAATAACCAAAAAGTGACAAAAACGACAAAAAATTGGTAAAAACAACAAAAAAGTGACAAAAATGACAAAAAACGACATAAAATTAGTAAAAATGACCAAAAAGCGACAAAAACGACTAAAAATCGGTAAAAACAACAAAAAAAACTAAAAACGACAAAAAAAATCAAAAAGTGACAAAAAAAGACAAAAAATGGGTAAAAACGACAAAAAATCGCTTAAAACGACAAAAAATTGGTAAAAACGACAAAAAAATGACAAAAAAGCGATAAAAACGACAAAAAAAAAAATGTTCAAAACTAATCAAAATTGATCAAAAAAGAAGAAAAAAAATTAGACATTTTTTTTTTGTCCGGGCAAAAAAGAAAATACCCACCTATTCTCAAGGGATAGAATTCTCATGTTTTGTGGGTAAACTATTTATCCGGATATTTATAATTTCTGGAAATAAATTTTTTATAAGCCAAACAAACGTGGTAATAGATTTTTATCTTAAATTTTCTCGGAAATAAAAAATACCGCGTAGCAAACACCCCCCTTAATGTTCACGTTATCCTTTCTTTAATGATAATAATTGGCCTCATTCAATTCTCTTTTACTACTATCATGTTCTTTCATCCTTGCGTGAGTCTCTTCCGGTCCGGCTGCTGGATTTAAGAGCTTAGTTTATGTTTTGCAAAAATAAAAAAAATTAGTGGATAGTTCTTTTATTGACTCAATTCTTCATGGATACTTAGTTTAGATGACGTCTTTCGGAGAAGACCATGTTTTATACATGTGCTAGTGGATAACCCGTGCCACAATGGCACGGACACGAACCTAGCCTTCTCGACGTAGGTGTGCAGGCACCAGACCAGCGCCAGAGAGTTTCGGACGGAGACGCGGCCTCCGAACCCGGCCTTCTCGACGTGTTGGTGCTTTCTTTACATAGAGAGAGCTTGCTCTCAACATGCCTTGTAAAAGTTTAGTCCCACATCGGAAATGCACCATGAGTTATCTCAACATATATACTTGGTTGTGTTGTTGAGAGATGCACATGGGGTGGTGACCCTAAGGAGAGAACCATGTGGGTGATTTTACTATGAGGTAAGAATAAAGCTCCAAGGATTAAGCATTAATGCTTTTGTCATTCTCTTGGATTAATTTCATTTGGAGCTAAGCCCCAAAGCGACTCGGACTCGGACTCGGGCTCGGACTCATGGGCTCATGGACTCGCACCCGGCTGACTGTGCAGACTACAAGTCAGTTATGGAAAGACTGATTCAATGCGATTAATTCAGATCCACTTTTTGTGGGATTTAATTCAATCTTTCCATAAGATTTGAATTAATTTCGTTGCCATCTTTGTGGGATTTAATTCAATCTTTCCATAAGATTTGAATTAATTTCATTGCTATCTTTGTGGGATTTGAATTAATTTCGTTGCCATCTTTGTGGGATTTGATTCAATCTTTCCATAAGATTTGAATTAATTTCGTTGCCATCTTTAAGGGACTTAATTCAATCTTTCCATAAGATTTGAATTAATTTCATTGCTATCTTTGTGGGATTTAATTCAATCTTTTCATAACTGAAAAGGCGGTTAGGGTTTCCACCCTCTCTCTATATATACTCTCTTCTGACCTCCTTTGTGAGGGACTACGAATTTTATAAGTCAGAAAAAAAAAAGAGAGAGAGAGAGGGAGCTGCTGCCGCCATTGCAAGTCCATCCGAGGAGTCAGAACAGAGATGACTTCGAACGTTCCACAAGTTCTTCAACTTGCTGGTTCCTGTAAGCAATTCGTGTGGGACGAATCTTGCTTTGAGCAACGGTGTTTTGACACCCCAGCAACTTTTTTTCATCTCTTCTTTCTCTAGATTATTGTAACTCGTTCTGTCCCAATTGCAACACGTTTGCAAGAAAGAACAAGAGATCTTCTCTTCTCTATTTCTCTCCTTCATATTGTAATCTGGTTATTTGGTTTTTTGTATCATCGTAGATCTTGAGTTTGATCACTGCAAAGTTTTTTGTGTGACATCTCAGATCTCGATTGCATCAGTTTTCCATCTTTGGTCAAGCCCCGAAAATAACAATCTCAAAGCAAGATCCTTGTAGATGGAAAACATTAATGCTTCGCTCGTCCAATCGGACTACTGCAAGTTGGAAAAGTTCGATGGAGAGCATTATCAAGTCTGGAAGAGGAAGGTTTATCTAACTCTTCAACTCAAAGACGTTGATCATGTACTGTTGGAGGAAGAACCTTCTGTTCCAGACACTGGATCTACTGCCGCGGCTACCAAACTCCAGGCCAAATGGAGAAGGAAAAATAGCATCTGCAGGCTTCTCATCCTGAATGCTATGGAGGATTCCCTGGCAGAATCCTACTCGAAGAAGGAATTTGCCAGAGACATATGGGAGTCTGTGGAAAACATGTATGAAGAAGACAGGAACAGGAGCAAGATGTTTGTGGTTGAAAAATATCACAAATTGTTCTTTGAGGACGAAAAGTCCATGTTGCCACAGGTGAAAGAATTTCTGAAGCTGCGTCAGAAACTGGAAGACGAAGAGATGCCCCTTCCCGACAAGTTTGTCGTTGGAGGGATCGTCTCAAAACTTCCTGCTGGATGGAGTACCTTCTATGCAAGGATGCTCAGAAAGAAGCTAGACATTAGCTTGGGAGATCTACTTCAAGAGATCCATGTTGAGGACGAGATGCGTTCCCAACAGAAGATGGACACTTTGTCCAAACAGTTGGCTAAGGCCAATCTAGTGCAGACGAGAGATCCCAAGGGGAAGCAGACAGCTTCTCATAAGAAGAAGGACTTCACCAATCTAAAAGTGAAGGGTCCTTCATTCAAGCAACAGAAGTCCAAGTTCCAAGTGACTTATTTCAATTGTGGCAAGAAAGGCCACTACAAGAGTGAATGCAGATCCAAGCCTAAACAATCAGAGAAAGGTGAGCCTAGTAAGGTTTTATTGGTGTCTAACATTGTTGCTATGATCGCACAGGTCACAACTGTGGGGGTTGACTCTGACTGGTGGATAGACACTGGTGCGACTTGCCATGTCTGTTCTGGCAATGAATGGTTCGTCACGTACCAGCCGATATCTGAGAAGGTTGTCATGGCGAACCAGGCCCAAGCTGAAGTTCTGAGGATCGGGACTGTGGAGCTGAAACTCACTTCTGGGAACACTCTGACGCTTCAAGGTGTGAAGCATGTTCCGGTGATTGCCAAGAACCTGATCTCTTGGAGCCTGCTCTGCAACGCAGGCTTAAGGATGGACATCAATGCTGGTCAGATGGTGATGTCCAAGAAGGGAACATACTTTGGGAAGACTTATCAAACCGAAGGAATGTTTAAAATTCAGCTTGTCAACCAGTTTGATGACATTAATGCAGTTGCATTTTCTGATTATTCTCTTGAGTTGTGGCATAATAGACTAGGACATGTTCATTGTAAAAGAATTAACAAAATGTCTAGTCTAGGACTTATCTCCAAATGTGGGGATAAGGTGGAGAAGTGTGAAGTATGTGCTCAGACGAAGATCACAAGGAAACCCTTTCATCGGGTCAATCGAAGCACAAATCTTCTGGAGTTAGTACACTACGATATCTGTGACTTCAAACATTTCTCCACGAAGGTCGGGATGAAGTATTTCATAACCTTCATCGACGACTTCTCAAAATACGCGTTCGTCTACTTGCTCAAGACTAAAGACGAAGCTTTCGAGAAGTTCAGAGAGTTCAGGACCGAAGCTGAACGGCAGACTGGACAACAACTCAAGAGGTTGAGAAGTGATCGAGGTGGGGAGTACAGGTCTCATGACTTCGCATCGTTCTGCAAAGAACATGGAATCATATGCGAGACTACTGCTCCATATTCTCCTCAATCCAACGGAGTAGCAGAGAGGAAGAACCGAACATTAACAGAAATGATGAATTTAATGCTGCTTACTGCAGGTCTTCCAAAATGCTACTGGGGAGAAGCTGCATTAACGACCACTTTCATTCTGAATAGAGTGCCATATGCAACTTCGGACGTAACTCCTCATGAACTCTGGTTCAAAGTCAGACCAAACTTGAATGTCATTCGAGTGTGGGGGTGTCTGGCGTATGTGAAGCTTCCAGATCTGAAGATTCAGAAGTTGGGGACAAGGACTACGAAGGCGATCTTCTTGGGGTATGCCGAGAAGAGTGATGCTCGAAGATTTCTTGATATTGAGTCAAATCATATCATCGAATCTTGTAATGCTGAATACTTTGAAGACAAGTTTGCAAAAGACAAAAACATTGTTCTTTCGGACATTCCAGAAAATGATGTAGGTGCAAATGAGACTGAAATCTCATATGGGCCAGTAGTCCAAGAAGAAGCTGTTGTTGAGGAAACAACTCTTGCACCAGAACTCGCAGAGCCGTCAGCAAAGCGAGTGAGGAGACCTAAAGACTTCGGAGATGACTTTGTCACCTATCATGTGGAAGCAGATCCGCTTACCTATGATGAGACGATGAAGACCAGAGATGCTATCTGTCACGCCCCGCTCCCGTAAGAGCGATCGTCCTCGCTAAGGCGTGATGCCGCACGGGCCTAGGTTGCGCCCGTACAAGGCCAAGTCCAGAAACGGCCGATTTAGCTAGGCCACAGAGTCGCACAGAGTGTCCCCATTACAGCGGAAAGTAAATAAACACAAGTAGAAGCAAATTAGAACTCTTTATTGATATTCATGAAGGTTACAAGCGGCGCTAGGCCGATATTACAAATCGCTCAAGCTCTCTCTCTCTGAACATAAAAGGCGTGCCAAGTGGCTTACCAGATGGAATGATACATGGCGATGTTCCAATACATTATGTCCTGTATATGGTGCTCCAGCTCCTTGCAACGCTCCAAGGCTCGAGAAATAGCTCCGCGCCTTAGCACGTTCGAGGAAAGCTCCGCACCCGCCGACGTTTCCTGCTTCCTGCAAGCAAACTGTGGGGTTATCAGTACATTGTTATGCACTGGTGGGGAGGCTAGCTCGCCCACAACGCTATCATTACCAAACACGTTCCATTTACTTTTGTGCATCATCTATCATTCATTGTCTTTCTAATCTTGCCAAGGGTCATTTTCATGGCATATAATATAACCTATCTCGTGTTACCGATTTCATAGTGTCGCATGAAAATACATTTACAACTTACCCATACTTACCGTCCGGCCTTCCCTGTTCAAAGTAAATCAAGTTAGACAACAGTTCATATATAAACCAAGTCATGATTCATGTACGCACTCAGTGCCGT
Source organism: Iris pallida (assembly GCA_029216955.1). Taxonomy (NCBI): domain Eukaryota; kingdom Viridiplantae; phylum Streptophyta; class Magnoliopsida; order Asparagales; family Iridaceae; genus Iris; species Iris pallida. The sequence goes on along the minus strand of JANAVB010014199.1, from coordinate 29,759 downwards.
GCTCGTGTTCCTGCCTCAGGTTCTAGCGAGTCATAGCATGTTCTAGCACGTCATGGGCACGTTATCTACTCATTGAATAAAGTACTCTTATCATTTTGTGTGTTACCATTCAGGCATATTCCTAGGGCACTTCATTTAGTTAACTTAGACTACTTTGATTTCAATGCAAGGACTTGCACGTGGATTGCCACCAGCAAAGCCCACTTAACTCTATATGCACCGGTCGCTGGCATCACAAGCCATTTTGGACATCCAAGCCGTGGTATTTCGCAACCAACGATAGGGTGAGGACTGGCACACACCCCGTTTGTCTCTTGAAATACGCCTCCACTTACGTCCCCCTCGCTCGTGCCGTTTGTCCACGACCATTTCGTATTAACTTGTCTTTTTAACTTAACGGCTATCTCCGCCGTAGGCTAACCCTTAGCCTTCTTACGTTATCGACCAGGTTGGCGTCCGTGCAGCGCGGGTAGCGAGCCCCGTTGCACGTGCCCGTCACACCTGTCGCTAACCATTCTTTCTTATCTTATCTTTCATTCATTCTTTCTTTTCTTTGTTTCACTTGTCTGTTTGTTCATCGATTCATTCATGTATTCATTCTTTCATTCATTGATTCATTCATTCACTTATTCGTTCATTCATACATTCATACATTTTGCAACTCCCCGTGCGGGAGTCGCCTTGGCGACCCATCGGTCCCATAGCCTTTCAATGTTGCTAAGCTCTACTCGGAACGACTATGTTGATAGTCTTCCCGTCTCATTGTTGTAAACCATTCATTGTTTCATTGTTGAACGCATCAGAGACGTAAACGTAAGCTTATGCCTTAGCACGAGCGTGGAGCGCGGGCGAGAGTTCTCTTACTTTTCTATGTTCCTTTCCATATTCTATACAAGCATACAAGTTGGGATTATTCCCTTAGCTAGGTGCGTTGAGTCATTTATTAGCATGCACGGGGTTATCGCCTAGCGATTTTCGTGATAGTGTCCGCATTATTATGTGTCTAGGCTAAGCAGAGACGGGTTCATCGGAGCCACCCACCTTAGTGATGTTCGCATCGGCTGAGCGATACTCCGAGCGCGCCTTTGAAAGTCTAAGTCTGGATTCATCTTGATGGCCAATGTAAGCCTTGCATCGATTCTTCATCAGGTCGATGCCAACTCTTCGGGTCGACGGCTCGTTTGAGTCGTTGCACTTGCTGTTTGAATCGGCGTTCCGCTAGGGCGGAGCGGGTCACTACATAATACACCACTCAAAACAAGTCTCGTCCTCGAGACTTCCTGAGTGCAGGCCATCCTACCATTCCTTAACTCGTGTCGTCGTGTGTCTTAGGCAATCCCTATCGAACGGCTCTATTGTTCTATGGTACCGAACTATACTCGATACCTTTCCAAGTTTCGCGTCGCATACGTTTGGGCCGATTTTATTGGATAACTTTTCATTCATTTTAGAGTTGATGGCACTTATTCAATTGTTGCGCTTCTTTGACTTGGTTGCTATATCGATGTATTACGGGACTGAAACGGTCGTACGTGGTGCGTTGAAATTCGTCAAATGCGAGTGTCGTAGGCGAGGCAAACTCACTTTCGTTTATGCGTATCGCAACACCCACTTGCAGCTGCATTCGAGTTCATCACATCGCTGAGTTTGGATCGTACACGCATTCAAGGCGTCCCCCGAATACGTATATTTCAACCAAGCTTAGCGACTAGCGAAGTCGGACAAGCTACTCGTGATAGTTTTGATTTGTCGATTGTTTTGCTAACTTCGATTTAAAACCGAACTCATGTGTGTATCACATATCGTTTATCTCAGTTCTCGAGATGATTCGATTCGCTTCTCAAGCGCTATTGACCACGAAATCAGTATGATTTCTTCTTAGCAGGGTCGACCAAGCCTAAGTAATGTCCGTCCGATTCAAAACCAAGTATTGCACTATCATCGAGTACGTCTTCCGACCAATGATTCAATTCGTTATTCCAACTTTACTTGCGCATCATCTATCCCTATCATTCCCTTCGTTTGGGGCCAATTTCGTCGTCGTTCACGCACACTCCCAGTTTCCCGTCCTACTCTAAGTCTTGCTGCTCCAAGTCTATCGTTCGTCCAGACGATACTGTAAATGCCATCGCACAGGTTCAATCACTCGGCATAGGGTCGTCCGCCTATCCGCTAGGTCAGCTCACAAGGTCATAGTTATACGTCAAGTCCGTGGCTCGTCGTGTAAGGTCGTTGCACGACGCTCGCCCCCAAATCCTATGGTCAAACCACTTGTTCGTTTGTACGGGTGTTTCTACCCAAGCTCGTTTCACTCAAATTTCTAAACATCGAGCATGATCACCTAACTCGCATCAAGACTTACGTTGCACATATTCATTTCCGTTCAATCACCAGTTCTAACTAATTCGTGTATTCGATTCCGAGGTCATCCAGCTCGACAATACATTGCGCCCCAATCTCACGCAAGTCCGATTATCCACGGCGGTTCATGAATCACCATGCAACGCTCCTGTGGAATAATCATTCTCATCGGGGCGTAACTCTTGTTTGAGTTTCAGACTAACCCATTCTCGATACGCGGATTGGACCTACTCAATCCTCAAGTTCAACTCTTCAAGCACACCAATTTATTCTCAAGTCCACCTTCGCGTCAAACCACAAGTTGAAGCAATCAGATTGCCACGCCATCCAAGTTCAATCACTCCCGCTGTATGAATCACCATATCAGCGTTCACGCGGAGTGATCGTCATAATCTGGCGCGACGCATGTGCGAGGCTGGAGTTGCGCTCGCATAAGACAAGAACGTCAACGTTGTGGTTATCGACGAAGCAAATCCAAACATTCCATTTCTTCCAAGCCAAGATCTCTATTCGATAGTCCGTCCGTCATGCGTTCAACTAGAAAATCCTCGAGCCGAGTCTATCTTTTCCTCGACACATTTTTAACATTTCAAGTATAGCGTCCAACGGAACAATAACATTTGCACGACCATCATTAGCCGAGTCAGAGTGCCCCCGAGTTATCGCATATCGATCTTTGATACGCCTCAATACCATCGACGATATGCGTAACCTGACGATCTTCCTTTGCAACCAATTTCGAGTCGTACGACTGATGCTATTGTCCGAGTTGGATAATCCACAATTTCTTCGATATTCAAGTTCAAGTTCGATCGTTATTCCTCAAGCTCATTTTAAGATCGTTGTTCAAAACTCAAGTCACATCTTATTTGAATCAATCCCAAATTGTACGCGCGATCCTCTAAGTTTCCTCAATCAAGACCATTAATTTTTCGTTCATCGTTCCGAATTATTTTCTAACTTGCGTTACCCATTGACAAGTTGTCCGAACGACATCTCGTTTGGGACATTCAAAGTCACGACCAACTAAGCGTGACGCGTTCTAAGGCTTTGCGCGATCGTATCGCCTCGCCGACATACCCGTTCTATCCGTATATCCTGTAGTCTCGCTCGAACAATTTCTGTAACGTCCATACACCACTCAGGGTTCAAGCCACTCGACTAGTAGTTGACACTCATTCTTATTCTTCTCCGAGCCTATCGCATACACCACTCGGATTCAAGCCATACTATCTAGTCCTCAATCACATTCGCGTCATGCGCTAAGATGTCCTTCAGATTCGTTCGACGAATCTCTAGCGTAATCTCTCGCGTCGCCTCGACGTACTAAGTCGTTCATACTAATCCTCAAAATTCAAGCCATCTCTCGTGCACGCCTAAGCGTTGGTTTGATAGCGTTCCTATCGATATACACTCTAAGTGTATCTTCGTTCCCGACCGAGCGGTACTTGGTATCGCTCGCCACTCGATTGCACCAGAAGGTCTAGGTGCGCGATACTCTGCACAACTTAGCCAAATGGCTGCGTGCATAACCATCCCGTTTAAACTATATTTTGGTCTCGTGTACTCGTTTGCCGTCAGCGTAAGCTCGTTCAAGCACGCACTGCGTTTGCTAACTCTTAGCATCGGTTCCTTCCAACTCAAGTCCGTCGTGGTGGCACAAATGCCTTTGCCTATCGATCCCGTCCAACCGAGTACTCGTACGAGCTTTTGAAAGTATTAGACTTATTGTATGGAACATCCCAAGGCACAACGAGAGAGAGCGTACACTTCTTTTGTTTCAACGAGCTTTCAAAACTGAGAGTATCGAAATGAAGTCCAAGGACGTAAAGCCGTGCTCTGATACCAATCTGTCACGCCCCGCTCCCGTAAGAGCGATCGTCCTCGCTAAGGCGTGATGCCGCACGGGCCTAGGTTGCGCCCGTGCAAGGCCAAGTCCAGAAACGGCCGATTTAGCTAGGCCACAGAGTCGCACAGAGTGTCCCCATTGCAGCGGAAAGTAAATAAACACAAGTAGAAGCAAATTAGAACTCTTTATTGATATTTATGAAGGTTACAAGCGGCGCTAGGCCGATATTACAAATCGCTCAAGCTCTCTCTCTCTGAACATAAAAGGCGTGCCAAGTGGCTTACAAGATGGAATGATACATGGCGATGTTCCAATACATTATGTCCTGTATATGGTGCTCCAGCTCCTTGCAACACTCCAAGGCTCGAGAAATAGCTCCGCGCCTTAGCACGTTCGAGGAAAGCTCCGCACCCGCCGACGTTTCCTGCTTCCTGCAAGCCAACTGTGGGGTTATCAGTACATTGTTATGCACTGGTGGGGAGGCTAGCTCGCCCACAACGCTATCATTACCAAACACGTTCCATTTACTTTTGTGCATCATCTATCATTCATTGTCTTTCTAATCTTGCCAAGGGTCATTTTTATGGCATATGATATAACCTATCTCGTGTTACCGATTTCATAGTGTCGCATGAAAATACATTTACAACTTACCCATACTTACCGTCCGGCCTTCCCTGTTCAAAGTAAATCAAGTTAGACAACAGTTCATATGTAAACCAAGTCATGATTCATGTACGCACTCAGTGCCGTGCTCGTGTTCCTGCCTCAGGTTCTAGCGAGTCATAGCATGTTCTAGCACGTCATGGGTACGTTATCTACTCATTGAATAAAGTACTCTTATCATTTTGTGTGTTACCATTCAGGCATATTCCTAGGGCACTTCATTTAGTTAACTTAGACTACTTTGATTTCAATGCAAGGACTTGCACGTGGATTGCCACCAGCAAAGCCCACTTAACTCTATATGCACCGGTCGCTGGCATCACAAGCCATTTTGGACATCCAAGCCGTGGTATTTCGCAACCAACGATAGGGTGAGGACTGGCACATACCCCGTTAGTCTCTTAAAATACGCCTCCACTTACGTCCCCCTCGCTCGTGCCGTTTGTCCACGACCATTTCGTATTAACTTGTCTTTTTAACTTAACGGCTATCTCCGCCGTAGGCTAACCCTTAGCCTTCTTACGTTATCGACCAGGTTGGCGTCCGTGCAGCGCGGGTAGCGAGCCCCGTTGCACGTGCCCGTCACACCTGTCGCTAACCATTCTTTCTTATCTTATCTTTCATTCATTCTTTCTTTTCTTTGTTTCACTTGTCCGTTTGTTCATCGATTCATTCTTTCATTCATTGATTCATTCATTCACTTATTCGTTCATTCATACATTCATACATTTTGCAACTCCCCGTGCGGGAGTCGCCTTGGCAACCCATCGGTCCCATAGCCTTTCAATGTTGCTAAGCTCTACTCGAAACGACTATGTTGATAGTCTTCCCGTCTCATTGTTGTAAACCATTCATTGTTTCATTGTTGAACGCATCAGAGACGTAAACGTAAGCTTATGCCTTAGCACGAGCGTGGAGCGCGGGCGAGAGTTCTCTTACTTTTCCATGTTCCTTTCCATATTCTATACAAGCATACAAGTTAGGATTATTCCCTTAGCTAGGTGCGTTGAGTCATTTATTAGCATGCACGGGGTTATCGCCTAGCGATTTTCGTGATAGTGTCCGCATTATTATGTGTCTAGGCTAAGCAGAGACGGGTTCATCGGAGCCACCCACCTTAGTGATGTTCGCATCGGCTGAGCGATACTCCGAGCGCGCCTTTGAAAGTCTAAGTCTGGATTCATCTTGATGGCCAATGTAAGCCTTGCATCGATTTTTCATCAGGTCGATGCCAACTCTTCGGGTCGACGGCTCGTTTGAGTCGTTGCACTTGCCGTTTGAATCGGCGTTCCGCTAGGGCGGAGCGGGTCACTACATAATCTTCTGGAAGGAGGCAGTGAATGACGAGTTTGACTCTATCACCTCCAATAACACATGGGTGTTGGTAGATCTACCTGAAGGAGAAAAGCCCATCGGATGTAAATGGATCTTCAAGAAGAAGATGAAGGCAGATGGAACTATTGACAAGTTCAAGGCCAGGCTGGTAGCTAAGGGATTTTCTCAGAAATAGGGGATAGACTACTTTGACACGTACGTTCCAGTAGCTCGGATGACCACCATCAGGATGTTAATCGCTCTAGCAGCCATACATAAGTTGGTGATACATCAGATGGATGTAAAGACAGTATTCCTGAATGGGGAGCTGACCGAAGAGATTTACATACAACAGTCAGATGGATTTGTCGTCAAAAGTCTTGAAGATAAAGTCTGCAAGTTGGTGAAATCATTGTATGGTTTGAAGCAAGCTCCCAAGATGTGGCATGAGAAGTTTGACAAAGTTATTAGGTCAAACGGCTACAGGGTCAGCGAGACGGACAAATGTGTTTACACAAAGTTCGTTGATGGAAGAGGAGTCATCGTTTGTCTGTACGTGGACGACATGCTAATCCTAGGGATGGATGTAGGCTGTGTCATGGAGACAAAGAAGTTTCTCTCAACCAAGTTCAGTATGAAGGACTTGGGGGATGCAGATGTCATCTTGGGCATAAAGATCATCCGGACAGACACTGGAGTAGCGCTGTCACTATCTCACTACATTGAGAAGATGCTCACACGCTATGGGTATAAGGATCTTCCAGGGATCGATACGCCATACAGGTGTGATCAGAAGCTGAAGCCAAACTCGAGGGAAAGCGTCAGGCAGCTGGAGTATTCTAGCATTATCGAAAGTTTAATGTACGCAACCACTGCCACAAGGCCTGACATAGCTTTCGCCGTGGGAATGCTGAGTCGGTTCACAAGCAACCCAGGGGTTGAGCACTGGAAAGCTGTGAAACGGGTGATGAGATATCTCAAGAAGACTCAGACATATGCACTGCACTACAACGGATATCCGACAGTAGTGGAAGGCTTCAGTGATGCTAGCTAGTATTCAGAGGTGGAAAGCGAGAGATCCACAGGTGGATATGTCTTTTCCTTGGGTGGAGCTGCTATATCATGGAAGTCGAAGAAGCAGACTATACTCTCTCGTTCCTCCATGGAATCTGAATTCTATGCACTTGAAACTGCAGCAGATGAAGCAGAATGGCTTCGGGAGCTCATATATGATCTTTCAGTGGTTGGGGCTCAGATACCGACGATACCGATATACTGTGACAACCAGGCGACTGCGGCGGTGGCATCAAATGGCCTCTTCAACGGAAAGAAGAGGACTGTGCGGTTGAAGCACAGGACAGTACACGATCTTATCAAAAGAGGTGTAATTGCAGTGATTGATGTTCGGAGTCAGGAGAACCTGGCAGATCCGTTCACAAAGGGCCTCAAGCGCCAGTTGGTCGATGACACAGCTTGTAAAATGGGCTTGAAGGCATTCTGATAGTGTGTCTTTGTAATCCTACCATAAAGTTTTATGCTATTATTTCAAAGAAAAATCTACTAGGCATCTAACTTTTGGTTCAAAGGAGGTTCACTGACTGGAAAACTATCAGGTAACAGTGGATACTTGTTCTCTGGAACATGGAAGGGATACGGACCCATAACCACTGTTGTCTACTATGTATTTTTTGCGGAAAAAAACAGATCCTGTGGAAGGTTGGCTTAAACGCCTTAATGAGTTCTCTCAGGCAGAGTGAATGCCTGGTGTGCTTTACAGGAAGCACGGTAGAGCAGCACTACAAGGAGTGAAACTCCATGCTACAGTGGGGTGACTCCACCATGAGGTTTCCAGGTCTGGGGTAATGCCTCGGCTTTGCAAGCCAAGTCATAGCGGCGTAGCACCGCAAATAGGCAGGTAGCCTAATGCTGTATGACGTAATTAAAGAGTTGTAGACAGCACTACAAAGGGGAGGATGGCCCCATGTTACAGTGGCACGACACCACGATGAGGTACCCAGGTAGGGTTAAAGCCTCGACCTTGCAAGCCATGTCGTTGCGGCGTAACACCGCAAGGAAGCCTTAGGCTTCATGCTGAGTAGATTGGCACTACAAAGAGGCTGAGACCTCATGCTACAGTAGTATGACACTACGATGAGGTTCCCAGGTAGGGATAATGCCTCGGCTTCAGGCCATGTCATAGCGACGTAGCACCGCAAGGAAGCGCAAGGCTTCATGCCATGTCTCTTTAATAAAAACTCACCTATAGTGTATGGAAAGAGATATCAGGCCGTCTCTTGAGGGTAAACTTGTAGACGCCCAAAATTATACACTGAAACCAGGCTGGCACAGGGCCTTTAATGTGCAGCCAGAAGCACACGTAACTATACTTTGTGAGTGGGAAGAATTACAATTGTAGTGCAGAATTCAAGGCGTAGTCCATTCTTGTATCACATTGTTATTTAACCCATGCGGGAAGATTCAAGTCGTCAACGACATCTATCCTAATGCAAAATGGACAATTACTGTGGAGAACGCTCAACCCTGGACACATATATATGTTGTGATATGTGGGAGATTGTTGGTGCTTTCTTTACATGGAGAGAGCTTGCTCTCAACATGTCTTGTAAAAGTTTAGTCCCACATCAGAAATGCACCATGAGTTATCTCAACATATATACTTGGTTGTGTTGTTGAGAGATGCACATGGGGTGGTGACCCTAAGGAGGGAACCATGTGGGTGATTTTACTAGGAGGTAAGAATAAGGCTCCAAGGATTAAGCATTAATGCTTTTGTCATTCTCTTAGATTAATTCCATTTGGAGCTAAGCCCCAAAGGGGCTTAGCGACTCGGACTCGGACTCGGGCTCGGGCTCGAACTCGGACTCGAACTCGGGCTCATGGGCTTATGGACTCGCACCCGGCTGACTGTGCAGACTACAAGTCAGTTATGAAAAGACTGATTCAATGCGATTAATTCAGATCCACTTTTTGTGGGATTTAATTCAATCTTTCCATAAGATTTGAATTAATTTCGTTGCCATCTTTGTGGGATTTAATTCAATCTTTCCATAAGATTTGAATTAATTTCATTGCTATCTTTGTGGGATTTGAATTAATTTCGTTGCCATCTTTGTGGGATTTGATTCAATCTTTCCATAAGATTTGAATTAATTTCGTTGCCATCTTTGTGGGACTTAATTCAATCTTTCCATAAGATTTGAATTAATTTCATTGCTATCTTTGTGGGATTTAATTCAATCTTTCCATAACTGAAAAGGCGGTTAGGGTTTCCACCCTCTCTCTATATATACTATCTTCTGGCCTCCTTTGTGAGGGACTACGAATTTTATAAGTCAGAAAAAAAAGAGAGAGAGGGAGCTGCTGTCGCCATTGCAAGTCCATCCGAGGAGTCAGAACAGAGGTGACTTCGAGCGTTCCACAAGTTCTTCAACTTGCTGGTTCCTGGAAGCAATTCGTGTGGGGCGAATCTTGCTTTGAGCAACGGTGTTTTGACACCCCAGCAACTTTTCTTCATCTCTTCTTTCTCTAGATTATTGTAACTCGTTCTGTCCCAATTGCAACACGTTTGCAAGGAAGAACGAGAGATCTTTTCTTCTCTATTTCTCTCCTTCATATTATAATCTGGCTATTTGGTTTTTTGTATCATCGTAGATCTTGAGTTTGATCACTGCAAAGTTTTTTGTGTGACATCTCAGATCTCGATTGCATCAGTTTTCTATCTTTGGTCAAGCCCCAGGAATAACACGACGTAGGCGTGTAGGCACCGGACCAGCGCCAGGGACCCGAGCCCGGCGGAGGCGAACACGGCAAAGACCACGGTGGCGGCATTCGGGGCGACGTGGGGCCTCATGGAGACGAAGACGTGCAGGGCCGTATGGGACGTCCGAGGGCGGCGAGGCCCGAGACGACGGTGGTCCAGGAGACGACATCCCTGTGCGATATTCCGTCGAACACACGCAGGACGTGGTCGGTGGAGCCGCATCGGAAGTAGGCGATGAGCAGGACGGTCTACACGAAGGGGTCGGACCAGAATCCGAGGAGGAGGACGTGTGCGTGGAGCGACCTGGTGGCGGCGGCGGCGGCGGCGGTGGTGATGTTGAGCGAGGAAGAGAAGGTGTGGGAGTCGGAAGGGACGCGGCGGCGGAGCATTTGGGAGTAGATGGAGGGTAGGTCGACGGAGATGGCGATGACGGTATTGAAGGAGAAGGGGTTGGGGTTGGTCATGGCGGAGAAGAGGGAGGCGGCAAAGGAATGGTCGACGTCGGCGGTGCGGTGGAGGAGGCTGCTTGCGACGAAGGGGTTACGGAAGAGACCGGCGACGACGGCGCGGGTGAGGATGGAGCGGAGGCGACGGAGGAAGGGGCGGTGCAAGAGGGGCTGGAGGCGGGAGTACCGTTGGAACAATCGGTTGCTCCGCACCCAACATGGGACCTCCTCCTCTCTTATAGAGAGAGGGGCAATTTAGTCCTTTCATCATCGTTGAACCAAAGCACATGGGTCGGACCAAAAACCTACTGTGCTTTATATTATAGATGTCACGGATTTTTAGTATTTTTGTCTATACTCTAACATGTGCGACGCACTAACTTCTTACTCTAATTTTCGTGCAAGTCTTTTCAAAATAAGTTAGCTAGAATGTTAAGTAACGATAGAATAGTGGAGCGAGATGAGAACTTGAAAGACTTCTTCTGTGAAATTGGAGAATATTTACAAGTTTTGGTGGTGACAAACAAATAAGCCTCCCACTTATTTATAAGGTCTCATAGGACACATGAACCTTCAAAAAATAATATATTTTAGAGATTATTCTAGAGAATATCATAGAGCACAGATATTTACAAGAAAGTTTCTAGAATATCAAAAAAGATCATGGGTATTCAAGAAAACTCCACCATCTTCTGGAGGATTTCCGAAGCTTCCAGCATAAACCCCCATCCATGGAGGGTTATGCAGATCTGTCTCGATGAGACAAAAAATTGTGCTTGACACTCTTCGCCATCTATAGCGTTGACGTCCTCGTAAACCACGTCCATTGAAAAATCCTTGAACCTTGTCTTCGAACTGACGCAACGTATCAGCACGTTTCCAGCTAGACACTCCATGCGGTATTTCCTTCCATTTGATGAGATACTCCACATATGGGAAACATCTCGCCAACGAAGGGTCCTTGCGTCAAGCACGACTTCCGCTTATTTGTAGAATGACGTAATCATGGTTGCCGTTGGTCGCTTCAAAACTCTGTACTGAGAGTCCTCCAAGTCTTCATGGTAGGGCTTGAGGTAACTCGCATGGAAGACGGGATGAATCTTCAACGTAACGAGGAGCTCGAGCTTGAAGGCAACTTCGCCCAGCTTCTTGAGGAGCAAGAAGGGACCTTCATACTTGCGAATCAGTCCCTTGTGCTAGGGGTGTTAACGGATGCTTATCGGTACGGATAGGACAACATCTGTATCCGTATCCGGGTTTTTTTTTGTAATATTCGAATCCGATCCAATATCCGAATGGATATCTCTTTTGACAGTTCGAGTTCGTATCTGTATACTTTAACGGATATTGGATAATATCCGATCCGATTAGCTAAAAAAATTAAATGTTATCATTCGAATATCTGAAATCCGATATATTAAAAAATTTATTATTATTTGAATATCCGAAAACCAAATTCAATTGCTATTTAAGCCATTTCATCTTCTGTTAAAAATTCCAAGAATGCTCAATTGATTTACTCTACATATTGCTCTATTTGGGTCATTTCATCTTCTGTTGAAAATTTCAATAATGCTTAATTTCAACTGGACACACACACACACACACACACACACACACACACACACACACACACACACACACATATATATTTTTATATATATATACACACACACATTTATATATATATATATATATATATATATATATATATATATACACACACACACACACACACACACACACACACACACACACACACACACACACATATATATATGTGTGTGTGTGTGTGTGTGTGTGTGTGTGTGTGTGTCTATATATATATATATATATATATATATATATATATATATATATATATATATATATATATATATATATATATATATATATATGAGAGAATTATGTGTCTCCTCTTCAGCTGCTCTCGCCCGGGGCGACCCTAGGGTCCCCGTTGTCCAGCTCCCCGGCGCTGATATGGCTTCCCCCTGGCCCAACGACTGCTTGGCCTTGTTCGACCAAGCTCCTTCCTCCTCCCCCCTTCCATCCCATCCCGCCCCCTCACCTTCTCCCCCCCCACCCTCTTCCCCTTCTCCCCCCTCTCCAGGAGCTCCCTCCTTCCGTCGGGCTTCCCCGGGAGCTCCGACTTCTCCCCACCTTTGAGCTGGAGTAGCCCAGCGCCCCGCCCCCTTTTCTCCACTTCCGAAGCTTTTCGTATTTCCACCGGCTGGTCCGGGAAGTCTCCGGAGCTCGGCTTCCGGCAGCCGCCCCCCCCCCCCAAATTTCAAATTTCTCCCGGGACAGCTGTCCCATCGGGTGAGGTGCCCCCCTGCGGTGCAGGTCTCGGGACCCTCAACCCCCGACCCTTCGGGTTTGCAGCCCCCGGCGCTACGCTCGAGGTGGCCCTTCAGTCTTTTCCACCCACCTACGCACATTACGCGGCCTCTCCCTCAGTCTTCCCGAGCGGGCCCCATCCGTATGCCTCTGGTGCGGAGAGTTACGCGCCTGCTCCTTACGCAATCCATGGTGGGACCCACCATCTTTATTCTAGCCCTACTTTTTACGCAGGCCCAGCTTACTCTCAACTCTACGCCCACTATTCTCACTCCCTTCAGCCCTACGCTCCCACCTCCGCGTATGCAGAGGGGTCCGCCCACCCTCAGTTCTTCGCTTCCTCTTCTCCTCACTCCCATCAGCCTTCCACTCCCCTCCCTCTTTTCGCATCCGCGTGCGCTCCTCCCGTCCACACCACCTTTCCCCCCTTTTTCTTGATCCGCTCTCATCTGGATCATTCGTTGGTCCCCCATTTGTAATGCCTATAGTTCGTATTACGTATCTTGGTATACGTGTACGTATTCTTGACTCGTATTGCGTATTTTCCTGCATGGTTATTTTGGCATGTCATTGGATATGGCTTAGCTTGGTTCGGCTTAGCTTGGTTTGGTTTGCTTATGGGTTCATCATGAACCAAAAGAAAACCCCCACCTACCACCACCACCCTCATTTATATTTCCACCTAACTCTCTCTCTCTCTCTCTCTTCATTTATTCTTCTCCTTCACTTCTTCTTCTCCACCATTTACTCTTCCACCTACCAGGAAAGAGAGCTAGGCAAGTACAAACTTGCTTCATGATGGATCTCAAGTTTTATTGTTCCATTCTCTTCCTTACTTGATTCTAAGCCTCTTTAGAACTTGACATTTTTGGATTTGATGGATGGATTCTTGTAGATCTAAGTTTGTAACTTTTCGGTTTTCTTAGTTTTGATCTCTAAAACTTGGTTATTTTCGAAAACTATTGGTTCTATGTTGTAGAGAATTCAACTTCATGCGATTTTGGCTTTTGTTTCGCTTGATTTCGACTTCGGATGAGGAAGTTATGGCCAAAACAATTTTGGTCAAACTTCTATGTTCATGAGCCGTATGAGGCACATGTCGCAGTTGGCCGTATATGATGTCGCTGTTGAGCCGCATGAGCCGTATGTCGCAGTTGGCCGCATATGATGTCACGAAATGAGCCGCATGAGGCACATGTCGCAGTTGGCCGCATATGATGTCGCTGTTGAGCCGCATGAGCCGCATGTCGCAGTTGGCCGCATATGATATCGCTGTTGAGCCGCATGAGCCGCATGTCGCAGTTGGCCGCATATGATGTCGCAGTTGAGCCGCATAGGCTACATGTCGCAGTTGGCCGCATATCGTATCGCAGAATAGGCCGCATAATGCCTATTTTGGCTATTTCTAACTGTTATATGTCCTAATTGACTGAATTATGGCTCGAATATCTTTCAACTCCCAACGTGGAAGTTGTAGATCTTTTCCTTGGCATCAAGAATATGTTACTAGTTATTTTATGCAAGTTTCTCTCATTCATGATATTATAAGAATAGAACACGATAGTGGCCCGCTGTGGCGCACTCTTGACAAGTAAACTGACATGATATATCTCGGCATGCTGTTACGACAGCTAGCCTGACATAATAAGTATGAAAGACTTGGACACCGTGGGCGATTGTGTTTGTACAAATAAACTAGTACTGTCTTGCATCATGTCTAGGATGGGGACCCATGAGTACCACGGTCAGGGGTACCTACTGAAATTGACTAAGGCTAATTAACTAGAATGATTCAGTAGTCATGAAGAGATTCCCAGCTACAGGCAATTCCGTTATCTGGGCACATTCAGTGGACTTGTAGCCTACCGACGAGTAGGGCACATTTCTAGCACACAGTCATGTGTTACATTCTTCCTAAATGGACATTCGACCTGGATAACCGGATGGTCTACAGGGCTTGTGGCTGTTGGGATAATCTCATTGCATCTTGCTAGTAACTAGGCTTGTGATAACCCTAGTTAGTTAAAAGTATCAAGCCGTACTCTTGATTGGCCGTGATTGATTGGATGTAGTTTATTCCAGCTTAGTCTTATCCTGATCCTGTGCAAGATTGTGATATGACATGATTATTGATGCTTGTCTTAACAATAACGATCGGAGGTCCAGTTCTGTTCAGGCGAAAGGTTACAACTCCGGTCCTTGTTTGGTTTAAGGGTTGTAACCTGGCTCCCGGAGCAGTTCTGTGTCCTCTCTTCGTTTATTGTCTTATTGTAACCCCATGCCATGTTCGTCATGTTTTACCTTACCTTAATACCATAATTATTTATACTGGCCTTAGCAATAAAGATCAGGGGTCCAGTTCTGTTCAGGCGAAGGGTTACAACCCCGGTCCTTGTTTGGTTTAAGGGTTGTAGCCTGGCTCCCGAAGCAGTTTTGTGTCCTCTCTTCGTTTATTGTCTTTACTGTACCAATAGTATTTGAGACGGGTTTCTATTCAGGTGAAGGGCTGCAACCCCGGTCCTTGTTTGGTTTAAGGGTTGTGACCTGGCTACTTGAATAGTTTTCTCGTACTCAGTTTACTGTTGTTATCTCTATTATTATCAGTTATTTATTTATTATCTTTAATATTCTATTGTGATATGCTGGTTTTAGTTCCTAAGTGAAGCCTCCTTTGTGGCACTTGCTCTTTCTGGGGTTTGAACCAGCTGGTTTTGTGTGGCCAGATATCGAAGCAGCACCAGGGGATCCACCTGTCTTCCAGCTCGATGGTGACCACCAGGCGTAACCAGGGCAACGAGTGGGTTTCTTTTGTCCTCCCACTCTGTTTGTAAAATTATTCTTCTGAGGCGTTTAGCCAGCGAGCACGTGTTAGCTCGTATTGCACCTTTATTTACTGTCTGCCTACGGGCCATAACATGATTGACAAATCCTAGGGTTGATCATGTATTGACTAAAACTCTTGCTAGTCCTGACATTTTGTACGACTAGCTTCATGATCATCCAATATGTAATGTATGGGACGCCTTACTATTGTATATTGATGCTCTAACATCTTGTGACTGTTACTGCTTGCTTGTGATTGAGACAATAGACTTGTTCTTGACCATAGGAGACTGATGGATTGTAGTTAAACCCTCATATATCTAGACAGCCGTGGCCGTATAGTGACGTGGATTCCATTTCATTATACGTAGCTGGCTATGTCTGCCCCCGCTCTCCAGTATTCTGGTTCTGGGGCGTGATATGGTTTTAGTGGTGGCCCATGCATGTCTTGTAAATCAAGATATGTGAGGGTTTACCGAATAGATGTCTCAATCAGTATTCGCCCTTGATCTCTGCTCGTATCTTCAAATTCCTGAGAATCTTGACCTGATCACATGCTTGTATCGTTGATCTGTCCTGGTCCTTCCTTATTGTTTCCTATATCGTCTTCTTCAGCGGCATTGTTCCTGGACCTGCCGATCAGCAAGGCGGTGCACCTCCCGCGGACTAGCAGCAACCTGGAGGTCAAGTCCAGCATTCAGGAGTAGCCTCCAGAGTCATGCCTACCGAAAGAGAACCCCCAATTCAGCCCATCCAGCCTGCAGAGCCTGATGATGGCACTTTGGTGGGTCTCATCAGGTCCCTATTAGCTTCCCAGGATTGTCGCGGAGATGCCTTGCACCAGGCGGTGGCAGATGCTTTGACCAGAGGAGGTCATCAGGGTAATAGCACGGCCAACAGCTTCAAGCGCTTGAACCCTCCCTTCTTCGACGGCAGTGAAGATGCGATCGCTGCAGATGCATGGCTTCAGGACACAGAGGTGATTCTAGAAGCAGCCAGCACTCCAGAGAATGAGAAGGTGGCCGTGGTGTGCCTGCAGTTATTGGATCTTGCCCGCAGCTGGTGGACAGCGCAGGCCGAAGGATTAGTGGCCCCTATTTCATGGGCAGTATTCAGGGAGAGATTCCAGACCAAATATTTTGATGCTGTAGCTCGGTACGATCTACAGACGAGGTTCACCAATCTGAAGTAGATGGGCAGGACGGTCGATGGATATGCGGCCGAGTTCTCCAGGCTTAGTCGGTTTGCTCCCACCTTGGTGGCGACCGAGTTCGATAGAGCCCAGCGATTCCAGCAGGGGCTCCCTCTAGAGATTTTATTGGCGGTGGAGCAGTTTGAGCATCAGACTTTTGATGTAGTGTTGAGAGCAGCCCGGAGACATGAATATACCTCCCAAAGGATCGTGGATAGGACCGGAGGTCGGAAGCGATCTCACGGTCAGATGAATCAGTCATCAGCACCAGCCCCGGCAGCCAGGGCTTTGACCATTGGAGCTCCGAGGCGGGCGGCCTCAGTGACGTCGGTTCAGCATTCCACCTCGACGCACCCTCAGCAGCAGAAGCAGAAGCAGTCTTCCGCAGTGGGATGTTCACACTGCGGGAAGCCAGGGCATGTGGTATCGGAGTGTCGCAGAGCACAGGGTTTGTGCTTGGTTTGTGGTACCCCGGACTATAGGATTAGGAATTGCCCGAACAGGGGGAGTTCATCCGCTTTCTCTACTCCTTCAGTTAGAGGACCAGCACCAGTCCAGCAGCAGCAACAGCTGCAGTACCCGTTCCCGAGGCCATTACCGACGCAGGCCCAGGCATTCCAGCAGCAGAGACCGCAACAGTATGCCCAAGCCCAAGCCCTGATCCAGAGCAGGCAGAAAAATTTTCAGCAGAGGGGACCCGCACCCAGAGGACATGGTCAAGTGCTGGCTTTGACCATGGAAGAAGAAGGAATAGCACCAGGTGAGGTGGTGGCATGTACTATTCTCGTCAACACCTTTCCAGCTTCAGAATTATTTGATTCTGGTGCCTCGTATTCATTTATGTCTGCACGATTTGCGACACAGGTAGGACTGGAGCACGAGTCATTATCAGTAAGGCTCAATATACTTACTGGTAACGGACTTGTGGGAGTAGATAGAGTGTTTTCCTCGTGTCGGGTCGTAGTTAGCGGTAGAGAATTCCCTACTAGATTGATAGAGTTCCCGATGGCCGATTATGATGTGGTCTTAGGGATGGATTGATTGAGGGACCAGTATGCTAGGATAGACTGCCACATTGGTAGGGTTATTTTTAGCATTCCATGCGAGCCGGAGTTTTCCTTCTCCCGAGTTGAAGTTGAACCTTCTCCTCCATTATTGCGGATGGCAGTAGCAGCAGTACAGTTGCCTCGGATAGTCGAAGAGTTTCCAGATGTTTTTCCAGAAGAGCTTCCAGGGATGCTGCCAGAGCGAGAGATCGAGTTTACCATCGACTTGATTCCCGGGACAGCCCCAGTGTCAGAGAGAGTCACAGGATGGCGCCGTCAGAGTTAGAGATATTGTACAAGATGATTGAAGAACTCAGAACCAAGGGATTCATTCATGCTAGTGGATCGCCTTGGGGAGCCCCGATGCTTCTTGTGAAAAAGAAGGATGGTACATCCAGATTGTGCGTTGATTATCGTACCTTGAACTCAGTGACAATCAAGAACAGATACCCTCTCCCGAGGATAGATAACTTATTTGATCAACTCAAAGGGGCAGCCGTGTTCTCGAAGATTGACTTGCGGTCAGGATACCACCAGATCAGAGTCATAGAGCAGGACATCCCGAAGACAGCTTTCAGATCTAGGTATGGGCATTGGGAGTTCCTTGTGATGCCATTTAGAGCAACCAATGCGCCGGCTGTATTCATGGACCTCATGAATCGCATCTTCATGCCTTATTTGGATCAGTTCATGATTGTGTTCCTAGACGACATCTTGGTCTAAAGCAAGAGTGAAGCGGAGCATGAGCAGCATCTCCGAGTTGTCCTCCAGATTCTCAGAGAGCACCAGTTGTATGCCAAGTTTAGTAAATGCGAGTTCTGGCTCGATCGTATTTCATACTTGGGTCATATCATCACCAGAGGAGGGGTAGAAGTGGATCCCCAGAAGATCATGGCCATTGAGTCGTGGCCAGTGCCTAGCACAGTGGCAGAAATTTGCAGTTTTCTTGGCTTGGCCGGTTACTACCGGCGATTTATTTCAGACTTTGCTCGGATTTCAGCGCCATTGACCCAGTTGACCCGCAAGGATGTGCAGTTTGCTTGGACTGCAGAATACCAGGATTCTTTTGAGAGGTTGAAGCGAGGCTTGATGACGGCTCCTATTCTCACGCTTCCAGATGGAACCGGAGGATTCTCAGTGTATTGTGATACTTCGGGCAGAGGTTTAGGATGTGTTCTGATGCAGCATGGGAAGGTAATAGCTTATGCGTCACGGCAACTTCGTGATCATGAGAGGAATTACCCAACCCATGACTTGGAGCTGGCAGCGGTAGTGTTTGCACTTAAGTTGTGGAGGCACTACTTGTACGGAGATAGGGTGGAGATCTTCACCGACCACAAGAGCCTGAAGTATGTTTTCACCCAGAAGGATCTCAACATGCGTCAGAGGAGATGGTTAGAGCTGCTTGTGGATTATGATGTCAACCTGTAGTATCACCTAGGGAAGGCCAACGTTGTTGCAGATGCATTGAGCAGGAGGGCAGGAGTTTATTTCTTGACAGCACAACCAGAGCTGTTAGCCGATCTTCAGAAGATGGGTATAGAAGTTGTCCTCCCTTCCAGTGTGGCATTGATAGCCAGCATGCAAGTTCAGTCCACTATAGTCGAGAGGATCCGGATGGCGCAGTCAGCAGATTCCAAGCTTCAGCGACTTAGAGCAGAGTGTGAGGCAGGACGAAGACCAGAGTTATGCATTCATGAAGACGGTACACTTTGACATGGTAAGCGTCTTTGTGTACCCAGTGGAGATATCAGACAAGAGATCATGGCAAAGGCCCATAGTTCACAGTATTCCATTCATCCCGGTGGCACGAAGATGTACCGTGATATTCGTCAGCACTTTTGGTGGAATGGCATGAAGAGGGAGATAGCCCGATTTGTCTTTCATTGTTTAGTCTGCCAACAAGTTAAGGCTGAACATCAGAGACCAGCTGGACTACTTCAACCATTGTCGATTTCCGAGTGGAAATGGGAGCATATAACTATGGATTTTGTGACTGGATTGCCTAGATCCCCGGCTGGCAGAGACGCTATTTGGGTTGTCATAGACAGGCTCACGAAGGTGGCTCACTTTTTTCTGTTCAGAGTTGGTCAGTCGACGGCTCAGCTAGCAGAGATGTATCTCCGGCAGATTGTCAGGTTGCACGGTGTACCAGTCAGTATCACTTCAGACAGAGATTCAAGATTTATGTCGCACTTTTGGCATAGCTTGCAAGAAAGTTTGGGAACTCACCTCCAGTTCAGTTCAGCTTATCACCCGCAGACAGATGGCCAGTCGGAGCGTACGATCCAGACTCTTGAAGATATGTTGCGGTCATGTACACTCGACTTCGGTGGTTCGTGGGAAGATCACGTGCACCTGGTGGAGTTCTCGTACAACAACAGTTTCCAGGCCAGTATCCAGATGGCACCGTTCGAGGCACTGTATGGTAGGAAGTATCGATCCCCGCTAGCCTGGGACGATGTCAGAGAGAGGCAGATGCTTGGTCCGGAAATGATTGCTCAGACCGTTGAAGTGGTCAGAAGAGTCAGAGATCATCTTCGAGTTGCCCAAGATCGCCAGCGTCATTGGGCCGATTCTCATCGGCGCCCTCTTGAGTTTTCTGTCGGCGACCATGTATTCCTGAGGATTTTGCCTAACCGTGGCGTCATTCGTTTCGGCGTGCGGGGAAAGCTTAGTCCTAGGTATATAGGGCCATTCGACATTCTGGAGCGAGTAGGAGATATATCCTATCGTCTCGCTCTTCCGCCGTCGCTACGTGAGGTGCATGACGTATTCCTTGTATCCCAACTGCGACGGTATATCCCGGACCCGAGCCACATCCTGGATCATTCGAAATTGGTTGTTGGTACCAACCTTTCGTATGAAGAGAGGCCCGTATCTATATTGGACCGAAGAGAGAAGACACTCAAGAACAAGACTATCAAGTTAGTCCGAGTTGCTTGGGGTCATCACTCTTTGGGTGAGTCGACGTGGGAGCGTGAGGATGATATCCGATCGCGATATCCCGACCTGTTTGACTCGTAAGGTATAATGTCTTCCTTATGCCTTATGCTTTCAATTCCTTGCTTGAATAAATGACTGCATGATAGACTGCTTGTTATAGCTTACGATTAGTATAGCTTGTCCTTGCAATTCTAGCCTCTTGATTAAATTCCGAGAACGGAATTCTTTTAAGGTGGGTAGAGTTGTAATGCCTATAGTTCGTATTACGTATCTTGGTATACGTGTACGTATTCTTGACTCGTATTGCGTATTTTTCTGCATGGTTTTTTTGGCATGTTATTGGATATGGCTTAGCTTGGTTTGGTTTGCTTATGGGTTCATCATGAACCAAAAGAAAACCCCCACCTACCACCACCACCCTCATTTATATTTTCCCCTAACTCTCTCTCTTCATTTATTCTTCTCCTTCACTTCTTCTTCTCCACCATTTACTCTTCCACCTACCAGAAAAGAGAGCTAGGCAAGTGCAAACTTGCTTTATGATGGATCTCAAGTTTTATTGTTCTATTCTCTTCCTTACTTGATTCTAAGCCTCTTTAGAACTTGACATTTTTGGATTTGATGGATGGATTCTTGTAGATCTAAGTTTGTAACTTTTTGATTTTCTTAGTTTTGATCTCTAAAACTTGGTTATTTTCGAAAACTATTGGTTCTATGTTGTAGAGAATTCAATTTCATGCGGTTTTGGCTTTTGTTTTGCTTGATTTCGACTTCGGATGAGGAAGTTATGGCCAAAACAATTTTGGTCAAACTTCTATGTTCATGAGCCGCATGAGGCACATGTCGCAGTTGGCCGCATATGATGTCGCAGTTGAGCCGCATGAGCCGCATGTCGCAGTTGGCCGCATATGATGTCGCTGTTGAGCCGCATGAGCCGCATGTCGCAGTTGGCCGTATATGATGTCGCAAAATGAGCCGCATGAGGCACATGTCGCAGTTGGCCGCATATGATGTCGCTGTTGAGCCACATGAGCCGCATGTCGCAGTTGGCCGCATATGATGTCGCTGTTGAGCCGTATGAGCCGTATGTCGCAGTTGGCCGCATATGATGTCGCTAAATGAGCCGCATGAGGTACATGTCGTAGTTGGCCGCATATGATGTCGCTGTTGAGCCGCATGAGCCGCATGTCGCAGTTGGCCGCATATGATGTCGCTGTTGAGCCGCATGTCGCAGTTGGCCGCATATGATGTCGCTGTTGAGCCGCATGTCGCAGTTGGCCGCATATGATGTCGCTGTTGAGCCGCATGAGCCGCATGTCGCTGTTGGCCGCATATGATGTCGCTGTTGAGCCGCATAGGCCGCATGTCGCAGTTGGCCGCATATGATATCGCAGTTGAGCCGCGTGTCGCAGTTGGCCGCATAAGATGTCGCAGTTGAGCCGCATAGGCCGCATGTCGCAGTTGGCCGCATATGGTGTCGCAGAATATGCCACATAATGCCTATTTTGGCTATTTCTAACTATTATATGTCCTAATTGACTGAATTATGGCTCGAATTTCTCCCAACTCCCAACGTGGAAGTTGTAGATCTTTTCCTTGGCATCAAGAATATGTCACTAGTTATTTTATGCAAGTTTCTCTTATTCATGATATTATAAGAATAGAACACGATAGTGGCCCGCTGTGGCGCACTCTTGACAAGTAAACTGACATAATATATCTCGGTATGCTGTTACGACAGCTAGCCTGACATGACAAGTATGAAAGACTTAGACACCGTGGGCGATTGTGTTTGTACAAATAAACTAGTACTGTCTTACATCATGTCTAGGATGGGGACCCCTGAGTACCACGGTCAGGGGTACCTACTAAAATTGACTAAGACTAATTAACTAGAATGATTCAGTAGTCATGAAGAGATTTCCAGCTACAGGCAATCCTGTTATCTGGGCGCATTCAGTGGACTTGTAGCCTACCGACGAGTAGGGCACATTTCCAGCACACAGTCATGTGTTGTATTCTTCCTAAGCGGACATTCGACCTGGATAACCGGATGGTCTGCAGGGCTTGTGGCTGTTGGGATAATCTCATTGCATCTTGCTAGTAACTAGGCTTGTGATAACCCTAGTTAGTTAAAAGTATCAAGCCGTACTCTTGATTGGCCATGATTGATTGGATATAGTTTATTCCAGCTTAGTCTTATCCTGATCCTGTGCAAG
The DNA here is from genome assembly GCA_029216955.1 of Iris pallida. NCBI lineage: Eukaryota > Viridiplantae > Streptophyta > Magnoliopsida > Asparagales > Iridaceae > Iris > Iris pallida. Next base: position 6,779 of record JANAVB010014199.1, on the reverse strand, counting down.
ATTGTGACATGACATGATTATTGATGTTTGCCTTAACAATAACGATCGGGGGTCCAGTTCTGTTCAGGCGAAGGGTTACGACCCCGGTCCTTGTTTGGTTTATGGGTTGTAACCTGGCTCCCGGAGCAGTTCTGTGTCCTCTCTTCGTTTATTGTCTTATTGCAACCCCATGCCATGTTCGTCATGTTTTACCTTACTTAATACCATGATTATTTATACTGGCCTTAGCAATAAAGATCAGGGGTCCAGTTCTGTTCAGGCGAAGGGTTACAACCCCGGGCCTTATTTGGTTTAAGGGTTGTAGCCTGGCTCCCGGAGCAGTTCTGTGTCCTCTCTTCGTTTATTGTCTTCACTGTACCAATAGTATTTGAGACGGGTTTCTATTCAGGTGAAGGGCTGCAACCCCGGTCCTTGTTTGGTTTAAGGGTTGTGACCTGGCTACTTGAATAGTTTCTTCGTACTCAGTTTACTGTTGTTATCTCTATTATTATCAGTTATTTATTTATTATCTTTAATATTCTATTGTGATATGCTAGTTTTAGTTCCTAAGTGAAGCCTCCTTTGTGGCACTTGCTCTTTCTGGGGTCTGACCCAGCTGGTTTTGTGTGGCCAGATATCGGAGCAGCACCAGGGGATCCACCTGTCTTCCAGCCCGATGGTGACCACCAGGCGTAACCAGGACAACGAGTGGATTTTTTTTGTCCTCCCACTCTGTTTGTAAAATTATTCTTTTGAGGCGTTTAGCCAGCGAGCACGTGTTAGCTCGTATTGCACCTTTATTTACTGTCTGCCTACGGGCCATAACATGATTGACAAATCCTAGGGTTGATCATGTATTGACTAAAACTCTTGCTAGTCCTGACATTTTGTACGACTAGCTTCATGATCATCCAATATGTAATGTATGGGACGCCTTACTATTGTATATTGATGCTCTGACATCTTGTGACTGTTACTGCTTGCTTGTGATTGAGACAATAGGCTTGTTCTTGACCATAGGAGACTGATAGATTATAGTTAAACCCTCATATATCTAGACAGCTGTGACCGTATAGTGACGTGGATTCCATTTCATTATACGTAGCTGGCTATGTCTGCCCCCGCTCTCCAGTATTCTGGTTCTGGGGCGTGACACCAGTCCCCGTCCTTCTACCCCGTCCATCCCTCCCACCCTCGTGTGCCCTCCCGGCGCCCCCAGGGGCCACCGTGCTTCAGGTGCCCTCCGCCGTGGAGGTCCCTGGCTCCCCTCCTGTGGCGGCCCCGGACCCCTCCCCCCCTCCATCCTTCCTTTCGGTTGCGGTTTGTCCGCTGGTGGCGTCCTCGGCACGTGGCGAGGTCGCAGCTTTGTCCTCTCCCGCTTCCTCGGCGGTATTCCCCTCCCAACCCCCCCGGCTGGCCTCTCATGGCCGTCTCCGCCGCCTTGCCCTCTCACCTCGTGCAGAGCCCCTCCCTGTCTCAGCCCCTGCCCCCGGCGGGCGAGACCCTGGACCCTCTTTCCCCAGTTGCAGCCCCGCGGTCTTTCGCCTCCGCGCTACGCCCGTACTTAGCTTCCTCGAAGCGTCTCCTTATCCCTGACATCACTCTCCCGGACATTGCGTTCCCCCAGGACTCCTCCGTGCCTTTTGTCCCCTTTTTCGACATTGAACTGACCTCCTTGTCTTCATCCTTCCTCCACACATTTATCCTCAAATTTTCTACGGGATGTCCCAAACTCTCCAGAGTGCAGGAGGCGATTGCCGGCTTGAGACTCTCGACGGATTACCGTGTCGCCCCCCTCGACCCCCGACATATTCTCCTCCACCTCTCTTCCGACACCGACCACAAGACGATGTGGTCCAAAGGCACTTGCAGGATTGATTCTCACCAGATGAATATCATCAAGTGGTCACCAGGCTTTACTACCAAAGAATACTCAGCGAAGGTTGTCGTTTGGGTCACCCTGCCTAATCTATCTCTCATTTGCTTCGTTCCAACGGCTCTAAGGCGCATCGCCAACTCCTTCGGAACGTTTGTGGCCGCGGCTCCTGAGACCAGCAATCTGACCAAGGCTCACTACGCCAAAATATGTGTGGAACTCGACCTCACCTCCAAACCCTCAAATTTTTTCACCATCGAACTGGGTAACCAGACCCACACCCAACAAGTCCTCTACGACAACCACATCATGTTCTGTAACCACTGCCATTTAAGAGGTCACCTCCCAAAGCACTGCCACCGCCTTCATCCAGAACTCAAGAAGAAAATAACCCGGAAAGACAAAGCGCCTGCTGAAGAGAAGACACCTCTACCAACTCTTCTCCCTCGGCCGAACTCGCACACACGATTCGGATCCAGTGAAGGCAAGACAGACCTAAACGAATCCCCAAGCAAAGCCCTGAGCCGAGCCCTGATCCCCTTCATCACCCAAGACCTCACTCTCTCCAACCAATTCGACGTTCTAGAGTCGGGAGACGCGGAACCACCATCGGAGTCTGAGTGCCCCCTTGACGACCGACCGCTCACTGAGTCAGCGACCAACCCCCCATCTCGAAGGCCGTAGAGGCGATCCATGACACCGGCAATGCGGATCAACAACACACAACGTTAATCCGGTTGAAGAAATCCTTGCTATCCTAGAGCCAGACCAAGTGCGGAGAGGACTTCAGGTTCTAGCCGCTGGGTACCCCCTCCAGCATACTATCCTCCTGACTGGGAGCGTCAGTGACTCCCTGATCATTCCCTCTGAGGACCCCATCCTGGACTCAGCCGGGGAATTGGTCGGGCCCCACACGGGCCCTAACGAGCAACCCACAAGCGATTCTCCTACCTCGACAAAGGCAGAAGCGTCATCATCGTGCGGGGACTATACCAAGAAAGAGACCAACGAAACCATAACCATCCAAACCAGATCCGCCACCCGGCGGAACAAACCCTCCCTCAACTCCATTAATGCTGAACATCCTTTTGTGGAACGTCCGCGGTCTGGCGAACAAACCTACTATTAGGAGAATTTTTGGCCTTCGAAAAATTTACAAGATTGATATCCTCATTATTCTAGAGCCCAAAATCCCTCCAATAGACTAAATTCTATCCGACTGCAGCTGGGTTTCGCCAAGGCCATAGCAGGCAGACACGATATTTGGATCTTCTGTATGAAGGACGTCAACATAGGGGTCATTCAGGACTCCAGGCAGGCCCTCTCGTGCTGGTGGGAACACCCCTTGCTCCCACAGTGCACCATCCTTTCTGCGGTCCACGGCAGCTGCGAGATCGCTGAGCGGAAACACCTCTGGAATGATCTCCTTGACATCCATCTCCACCACATCACCTCTCCTTGGCTTTGCATAGGGGACTTTAATGCGATCACGTGCACAGACGAGAAAATCGGAGGTCGAGCCCCTCCCACATCGGCCATGTAAGACTTCAACAACTTCATCTTCAATGCTCATCTCGACACCCTCCAGTTTACCGACAATGCTTTTACATGGTACAATATGCAGAAAGGAGACCGCCGCCAATACTTCCGACTGGACAGGGCCCTCACGAATGCACTCTGGCACGGTATGGGGATCACCACCAACTTGTCTCACCTCAACTCCACCGAATTCGACAATGCACCTCTGCTAGTTGAAATCAAAAATAATATTAACCCATCCAGAAAGAATTTCCAATTCTTCGACTTCTGGACCGATCACCCCCAATTTTTGGGTATCGTCGCGGAGGCTTGGAACCAGGATGATTCTCCCAACCCCCTATCGCGTGTGAGCAACAAGCTCATAGCTACCAGGAAAGCTCTGTCCAATTGGAGCAAACTCGCCTACGGGGACATCTTTCAAGCCGTGCGGGTCGCGGAGGACGACGTCACCCGGGCCGAAGCCAAATTCGTTTTGGACCGTTCTGTGGCGGCCAGAAAAGCCACGAACCTCACCAAGGCTATCCTCAAATTCAGGCTCAAAGTGGAGAGCAATTTTTGGAAGCAGAAAGCGAGGTTGAAATGGGACAGCGAGGGAGATAAAAACTCAAAATACTTCCATGCATGCGTCAACGGATGCAGACAGAAGCTCTTGATCAACCATATAGTAGATGACAATGGGAACATAATCACAGACCACAATAGTATCCAAGAGGCTGCTGCAGACTTCTACTCCAAATTATTCACCAAAAAGACGGTTCACAAAGATAGACCCTTTCTGGACCAAATTCTCCGTCTCATTTACGACACCGACAACATACATTTGGAGCGTCCCCCGACAGTCCAGGATGTGAAAGACGCGGTGTGGGCCCTGAATGAGCACAGTGCGCCCGAGCCGGACGGCTTTTTCGGGGTCTTCTTCCGCACCTGCTGGGATATTATCAAGAAGGACATCACCGAAGCAGCTATTGCATTCTTCGAAGGAGCCACTTACCCCAGAGCCATTTCTAGCGCCAAGCTCATCCTTATTCCGAAGAAAACAACCCGGAGTCCTTCCGTGATTTTCGACCCATCAGTCTTTGTATGTTTATCAACAAGATCATATCCAAGATCATCGCTACCAGAATGGCTGGCATTCTTCCCAAAATCATTTCCGAGGAACAAAGCAGCTTTGTTCGTGGGAGAAACATCCAGGACAATATTACGCTGGCCCAAAAGTTAATCACCTGCATGAAGTTTCCTGCAAAAGGGGGCAACATCGCCATCAAGATCGACATGGAGAAAGCCTATGACAGATTGGATTGGCAATTCATGATCTGGGTCTTCAGGGCTTTCGGATTCTCGGAAACTTGGACCAACACGGTGTGGAGATCCATCAGCAACTCGTGGTTTTCCATGGTTATCAACGGTCAGGTCGGAGGATTTTTAAATCCAGTCGTGGAGTTAGACAGGGGACCCTCTATCTTCCACTGTCTTTATTATTGCAGCTGAAGCCCTGAGCAGAAACCTTAACAACATGGTCGGCACCCCGAACTTCCAACATTACCACACAGCCAGCGGATGCCCTTCCATCACCCACCTGGCCTTCGTCGATGATTTACTCATCTTCTCTTCCAGGGACGTTGGAGCAGTGGAAGTGGTCCACAACACGCTGCAAAGGTACTCCAGTTGCTCCGGCCAGAAAATCAACCCATCCAAGAGCGTTATCTATGCCCACTATAACATCAAAAGACAGCACGCCATCAATCTCACTAACTTAACATCCTTCTCTTTGGCTCACCCCTCGTTCAACTACCTCGGTTGTCCCCTGGTTTACGGGAAATTCAACTCTCGCATCTTTGAGAACCTGATCGCCAGGATCAGGAAAAAAATTGTTGGGTGGCATAACGCCACTTTATCCCCGAGCGGTAAGATGATCATCATCAAGCATGTGCTCACCTCCGTTCCCATCCATACCCTGGCTGCGTGCTCCCCGCCCAAGAAAGTTCTTGACTCAATTAAACATATCCTTTGTAATTTTTTCTGGGGACATCGCAACGGCCTAGACAAACACCACTGGGCCAGCTGGGATTCCATGGCCTATCCTACCGAGGAAGGGGGTCTGGGATTTACTAAACTCACCAACATCGTTAAATCCTTCTCTATGAAGTTGTGGTAGAAATTGTGCACGAGCAAGAACTTATGGACCAGATTTATGAAGGCCAGGTACTTCAAGCACATCCACCCATCAGTGGCCATCGCCAACAGCAGATCCTCTACAGCTTGGAGATGCATCCTTATCGGCCGTGACCTCGCCGAGCCTGCGATGAGACTCCACTTGGGCTTAGAAGATTCGGACCCATTCATGGAGCGATGGGCTGGGGACAGCCTTATCCCGAGTCTCACGGAGACCCCGAGAGGTAGTAAGATCAGAGATTTGTGGAACCCCGTTACCAACGTCTGGAACTGGGACAAAATTCGCGAATGGTCCGGTAATGAAGCGGTAGACAGCATCAGACGGAGCGGATTAAGCATCGGGAGCGAAGCCGACGAGCTCAGGTAGACTCTCGAGGCCTCCGGGGCATTCTCAGTGAAGTCGGCGAGGAGCGCTGTCCAAGGGATCGGGCAGGCGCAGTGCACCCCCGCCTATTTTTGGCACACCTGCATCCCAAGGAAGTGGTCCTTCCTCATGTGGAGAGTCATTAGGAAGAAGCTGCCAACCGACGACATCCTCAACACCTTGGGGATTAGCTTAGCATCGGTCTGCACCTGCTGCCCAGATCGCAATATGGAGACCATCGACCACATATTCTGTCAGGGGATCCTGCCAGGCAGTATTTGGAGGACCCTTAACCAACACTACAACATGGAGATGAGTAGTGGACACTTCCATGATCTGGCAGTCTCATGGGGTTCCGTCTCCCATGGCTACCAGATCGTCGCAGCGGCCGCCACGTGGGTGATTTGGAAGAATCGTAACAAGCGAATACGAAGGCACCAATACTCTTCGACCACTCATTCGGGAAGTCTTTCTTTCGCCAATGTCGCAAATGAGGCACCATGTGTTTCTACAGTCCCGAGAGCATTCTGGTCTCCGACCTACCCCTAGCTTTGGTGTTGTGTCGTGGATCCTGCTCTTCGCTTCTTTTTGGGTATACTTGTATAGGCTTTGTCTTTTGCGCCTTGTATACGAGGTCAGGCTTCGGCATTTTGAGCCTTGATTAATAAAACGATTAGCCTTTTCCAAATATATATATAATATATAATATATATATATATATATATATAATATATATATATATATAAATATATATTATATATATATATATATATATATATATATATTGGAATATATATTATATATAATATATATATATATATATAGATATATATATTATTCCAATATATA
>JANAVB010014198.1:12500-20000 GCA_029216955.1 Iris pallida | reverse complement strand
GTAGTAGTCTGCGGTTGATGGAGAGCGAGGCAAGATATTTCCGACTCAGAGCGTCCGCCACCACATTTCCCTTGCCCGGAGTGTAGTCGATCGTCAAGTCATAGTCTTTAATCAGTTCGAGCCAGCGCCGTTGTCGCAAGTTCAACTCCTTCTGAGTGAAGAGATACTTGAGGCTCTTGTGGTCGGTATAGATCGCGCACGCCACACCATATAGATAGTGACGCCACAATTTCAACGCGAACACAATTGCCGCTAACTCCAAGTCGTGCGTAGGATAGTTCTTCTCGTGCGGCTTCAATTGTCTCGAGGCGAAGGATATCACCTTGTTCCGCTGCATGAGCACACATCCCAAGCCCTGACCTGAAGCATCGCTGAATATCTGGAAACCCTCTGGCCCATCCGGAAGCGCGAGTATAGGTGCCGAAATCAATCGCCGTTTTAGCTCCTGGAATGAAGCTTCACAGTCATCCGACCACTCATACGCGACTCCCTTTTGAGTGAGGCGAGTCAATGGCGATGCAATCTTCGCGAAGTCTTTCACGAAGCGTCGATAGTATCCCGCCAAACCAAGAAAGCTTCGAATCTCACTAGCAGACGCAGGCCGCCTCCAATCAGCAACGGCTTCCACCTTCTTCGGATCGACTGCAATACCTTCGGACGAAATGATGTGACCCAGAAAGGATACGCTGCTGAGCCAAAATTCGCACTTACTCTGCTTTGCATACAACTCATGTTCTCGAAGTGTCTGGAGCACGGCCCGTAGATGTTCTGCATGCTGCGCCCTGTCTTTCGAGTAGACGAGAATATCGTCAATAAAGACTACCACAAATTTATCAAGGAAAGGTCGAAATACCCGATTCATCAGATCCATAAAGGCGGCAGGGGCGTTCGTCAGGCCGAATGGCATCACCAGGAACTCGTAGTGGCCGTAACGAGTGCGAAAGGCGGACTTTTGCACGTCGTCTGACTTGATCTTGAGTTGATGATAACCTGAGCGGAGATCAATCTTCGAAAATACCGAGGCGCCTTGCAGTTGATCGAATAAGTCGTCTATGCGGGGCAATGGGTACTTGTTCCGGATGGTGGCTTTGTTCAGCTCCCGGTAATCGACGCACAGACGCATGGACCCATCCTTCTTCTTCACGAACAATACGGGCGCTCCCCACGGTGAAACACTAGGCCGAATAAACCCTTTATCGAGTAACTCTTGTAGCTGGACCTTGAGTTCCTTCAGCTCGGCGGGAGCCATTCTGTACGGGGCCTTTGAAATCGGTCGAGTATCGGGGAATGTATCGATGCTGAACTCGATCTCTCGGTCGGGGGGCATGCCGGGTAGCTCGTCCGGGAACACATCGGGGAATTCTGCCACAACGTCGGTCTGACCTACGTTTGCACCTTCCTGTCGCATGTCTCGGACGGACGCCAAGTAGCCTTCGCACCCAGAATGCAGCATCCTCCGAGCAGAGATTGCCGAGATCAACATGCAGGTCGACGACGCCTCACCACACGAAAAGCAGAATTCAGGCACCCCTGGTATGCGGAAAGTGACCGTCTTCTTGGCACAATCTATGGTTGCGTTGCACGGCCCGAGCCAATCCATCCCCAGAATGATATCGAAGTCATTCATGTCTAGGACCATCACGTCCAGACCGATCTTTTGACCGCCGATACAGATAATCCCGTCGGTGCAGGCTGAATTAGTGAGTATTGGTGTGCCCGAAGGTGTGCTCACGCTAAGGTCGAGGTCTAATGATACTAACGGAAATTTGTGCTCGGCGGCAAAGTCCGCCGCTATGAAACTATGTGAAGCACCTGAATCAAATAATACGCGAGCAGGCACATTATTAAAACTAAGTATACCTGTCACGACCGTGTCTGAGGCAAGCGCTTCGTCACGAGTCATGGCGTAGACGCGGCCCTGGGCATTGGGGCGACGGTCTTGACCATTTTGCGGTGCAGGTTGATGGGCTCGAGGCGCTGGGACTTGATTCCCTGGACGGTGCTGCTGGGGCGCCATTGGACGATGTTGTTGGGGCGCCGTTGGGTTCGGCCTTTTGATTGGACACTCAGCACGTCGGTGGCCCCTCTTGCCACAGTTCCAGCACCCATCCTCTGGCATTGGACAGTAGTCAATCGTGTGACCGTGACGATGACATCGGTTGCAATATCGTGTGTCACGCCCTTGATATCCGCCTTGGGGCCCGTTGTTCGGACGCTTGGTCACGTTGTTTCCTCCCGCGTGGCTAGGGCGTTTGTGATTGTAGGTATGCACAGCGCCGGCAGCACTTGGAGGGTATTGGCTTTCAAGGCGGAGGGCGTGGTTGAGAGACTCCCCCATCGTTTGGTATTTGGGAACAGACACATGGGCGGCGATAGATGGTCGTAGGCCCACTTCGAACCGTCGTGCACGACTCGCCAGGGAAGGCAGGTATTGTCCAGCAAACTTGGCTAACTTGTTGAACTCTGCTGCATACTGCCGCACCGTCATATTCCCTTGCCTTAGCTGCATAAATTCATTCTCCTTCTCCTGTCGAATAGCATCGGGAAGGTACTCGATCTCGAACGCCTCTCGGAAGGTGGCCCAAGATATTGTCGCTGTCTCGTCGTCGCGTCTGATTGCTCGCTTTTGCACGGCCCACCAGTCGTGCGCGTTCAATCGGAGTAGAAGTTGAGCGCATGCGACTTTCTTGGACTCATCGACACCCAGAAGCTCGAACCGGTCCTCTAACTCCTCCAGCCAATCGATCGCCAACGAAGGGTCTTCAGTACCGCAAAAGGAAGTACGGAAGCTCTTTGTGAATTTTGACACGTCGAAGTTGGAACTTCTCGGTGCCGCAGGCATAAGCTCGGGTACCTCCGGTTCGATTTCACTTTGTCTGGCCGCAGGCTCGGTCACGGCAGGAGTGGTCGCGGAGTTGTTGTTGTTGGCCACCACTGTCTGAACAATTTGCTGAAGAGTATCAAGCTGCTTCTGCTGCAACTTGAATTGTGCATCGAATCGGGCCTCGAACTGGGTCTGGCGTGCCTCTACCTCCCGTCGATGTGCCTCCGTCCTCCCGTCGATGTTGCTCATTCAGGCGTTGATTCTCCAGAGCTTGTTGTTGTTGCGCTTCCAGCATGCGCAACATCCGTCCCATGGCATCGTTTGAGGGTCCGGGCCTCGAGCTACTCGAGCCGCTCGAAGCACTTTCTTCGTTCGCCACATTCACCGTCGCACCTTCTGGGATTTTGAAGGTAAAAATGCATTAGTAACCAAACTTATTACGGACTCCCTTGTATGGAACGACGTATCTCATCGACACGAGACCAACGATTTGAGACTGAAAACTCGACACTAGAGGCCAAGGACGTAAAGCCGTGCTCTGATACCAATATGTCACGCCCCGATTCCGTAGAATCGATAGTCGTCCCCCGGGCGTGATGCCGTGCAAGCCTAAGTTGCGCTTGCACAAGGCATAGTCATAATTGTTATCCGAAACACAACAACAGCAAATGCGCAGAGTAAATTGAACACACATTATAGAGACAGAAACATAAGCTTTATTGATAATGAACATCATATTACAGACTCGATACAAAGGTACCGCGCGGGCTTCTTACAACTGACTCCAATACAAAGTAGACGTCGATGAGATAGCCATTACATACATTCATCCCTTGATTACAACCAAAATTACAAAACACCTGGGATGGTGGGAAGGCGCTCCATCTGTCTTCGATCTTCAACAGCGGAGTCTTCAAAAGAGTCGATCCAAGCTTCAATGCACGGACGAAGCTTCAAAACACACGAGCGTTGCCTCCCTTTACGTAGCACGCCTTTCCAGATCTATCGCACCTGTATAGAGAGCGAGGATCAGTACAATCAACATGTACTGGCGAGTGGCTAATTAATTTCCAGGCTCTCATTTGGTTCAAGAATTTGATAAAATCATACAACTTGCTTTTAGTGGTCTTTCTAACCATCCTGGGTATTTTCATAAGAAGCATTAAGTTATACCAAGGTTTCTTCCGGCGGAGCGCGCCGTGCGACATAAAACTTACCATGTTAGCTGATAGCAATTTATATCAAGTGTTTGTTATGGGATTGGCCTAACCAGCCGCCTTGGACGTAGCCTGGTAATACGGGACCCCTGCAACGCAGGTAGCGAGCCCCGATGCAAGTCCCCGTCTTACCGATTGCCTTTCCAGCGTTGCCTAACCAGCGCGGCTACAACCAGTTTCTTCCTAGGCCGAGACGGTCCCGTGGCCCCGGAATTCCGCTCGAAGAAACCACCCCTTGTCGACAAGTTGTCCAAGTTCATAGGGTTAACATGGAGTGTTTTAGGATACCGTTGGGGCTTGTTATGTGATCAATCATTCACTTGGTTGTTTTGCAGGCATGAATTTATTTCTATCTCTTTTCAACACAACGCATTTGTTATTCACTTCTAACACACAAGACTTGTTTTCTGCAAGCGAATCATTAAATCTTAGTAACATTACCCGAGTTCTCATTTGAAATAGAGGGTCGAGACGAAGGGGGTCAGCCACTCACCTTGAGTTTTTGCTTGAGCGAGGGACTTGTTGGCTGCGCTAGACGTCGCCTACGCGATCACCTGAAATCGCACAAGCAACCGATTAGAACACTGTATTATGCAAGAGTTCGATAGAAAATGCGAGCTCGAATGTAAACCATGAAAACCATCGAAAACATTCACGAAAACGCATTCGGAAAACCAAAGCCAAAACCAATGCAAGCGGCGTGAAAAGCAGAGCAACGGGAGGTCTCTCCCGACTCAGCCGCAAAGTCAATCCTCGAGACGCAACCCGCTGAATATGGGACTTGGTTCCGAAGAAGCCATTCCATAACGTGGAATGGATCTTAATTCAACCGTTCCCGTTCGATCGATTCGATCGATCCCGACCTATCGGTCCCATCCCGACCGAGTTGATAGCGACAGTGTTCCTTTCTCGCGCACCCCGTGGACGGACAACGGGGCACGATGTAGGGACGGGGCACTACAAAAAAGGTTGGTCGCCCATACTTGGCCCCCTCACGCTCACGACGGGAAATACTACCAAGTACAGTATGCTGCACCGCACTCACTACTCTGCTCTGGCGCACGTGGCTCGTACAAATTGCCCATCTATTAAAGCGTCCTTGCGGCACCAAGCGCTCCACGGCGGGAATACGCATAATTAACTTGCGTCGACGAAGGGCCCTATCGGTGCGACCGGCCGGCTCAGTAGCTCCTCCTACTTGCATCCTCCCGTCGGATCCGAGAAGGAAGGAAGGGTCCTTTCTATCTTTCTTTCCCATAAAACACTAACTAAAAGTGGCGGCCGGGGTGCGAGAACCCACGAACAAGATCGGGAGAGAATACGCATCTCATAGAAAAGACAGACACGTGAGTACGCACGTGACGGACAAGAGAATGCATTTACATCTCCCCGGACGGAGGACCCTACTAATACTACTAGCGTGTGTCCGGGGACAACGAGAAACCGACGCCAAGGCTTTACGTACTACGTACTAATCTAGTACGTGCAGCAGGAGACACAACATTTCTGCGCACGGCGTGGGCCTGACGGGCCCTATCGGCCGCACGGGACAAACAGAGGAACCTATAGCTGCCGCAGCAATTTCTGCGCACGCAAACAGTTTCTGTGCACGGCGTGGGCCTGACAGGCCCTATCGGCCGCACGGGACGGAGGAACCCACGAGTTGCTGCAGTTTCTGCGCACGCAAACAATTTTCGTGCACGGCGTGGGCCTGACAGGCCCGATCGGCCGCACGGGACGGAGGAACCCACGAGTTGCTGCAGTTTCTGCGCACGCAAACAGTTTCCGTGCACGGCGTGGGCCTGACAGGCCCTATCGGCCGCACGGGACGGAGGAACCCACGAGTTGCTGCAGTTTCTGCGCACGCAAACAGTTTCTGCGCACGGCGTGGGCGTGACAGGCCCTATCGGCCGCACGGGACGGAGGAACCCACGAGTTGCTGCAGTTTCTGCGCACGCAAACAGTTTCTGTGCACGGCGTGGGCGTGACAGGCACTATCGGCCGCACGGGACGCAGAAACGCATGCGTTGCAGCAGTTTCTGCGCGCGCGAAGAATTTCTGCGCACGGCGTGGGCGTGACAGGCCCTATCGGCACCACGGGACACAGAAATGCAAGCGTTGCAGCAGTTTCTGCGCACACGAAGAATTCCTGTGCACGGCGTGGGCCTGACAGGCCCTATCGGCACCACGGGACACAGAAATGCAAGCGGTGCAGCAGTTTCTGCGCATGCGAAGAATTCCTGTGCACGGCGTGGGCCTGACAGGCCCTATCGGCCGCACGGGACACAGAAACGCAAGCATTGCAGCAGTTTCTGCGCGCACGAACAATTTCTGTGCACGACGTGGGCCTGACAGCCCCTATCGGCCGCACGGGACAGAGGAATGCAAGCGTTGCAGCAGTTTCTGCGCACACGAACAATTCCTGTGCACGGCGTGGGCTTGACAGGCCCTATCGGCCGCACGGGACACAGAAACGCATGCGTTGCAGCAGTTTCTGCGCGCACGAAGATTTTCTGTGCACGGCGTGGGCCTGACATGCCCTATCGGCCGCACGGGATCGACCGGGTGCGCATATGCTGCGGTTTGTGTGCCTCGCGGCACTTCGTTTGCCCCGCGGCAGATTCCTGCCCACGGCGTGGGCCTGACAGGCTGCATCGGCGAGCACGGGCGCGGCCTGCGGCTGCGCGCGAAAAATGACAAGCTCCTCAAGCACTTTGGTCCCCCGGAATCATCCCCACAATAAAACTGCAAATCTATTATAGGGGAGTAGGTGGTGAAGGGGGGATGTTCGTCGCGCGCGCGCACGGGGGGGCGCACGGCGCGTCGAACGGCTCCACGCTCGCGGCCATTTAGCGAGCGCGCGCTTGCGAATTTTGCTTGCGCGACGATTCGCGGCGTTTTCTGTCGCGCGACAATTTCTGCCCACGGCGTGGGCTTGACGGGGCCTATCGGCCGCACGGGACTGAGGAATGCGAGCGTTGTTGCAGTTTCTGTGCACACGAAGAATTTCTGTGCACGGCGTGGGCCTGACAGCCCCTATCGGCCGCACGGGACCGAGGAATGGAAGCGTTGCAGCAGTTTCTGCGCGCACGATTAATTTCTGTGCACGGCGTGGGCCTGACAGGCCCTGTCGGCCGCACGGGATCGAGGAACCCTCAAGTTGCAGCAGTTACTGCACACGCAACCAGTGTCCGTGCACGGCGTGGGCCTGACATGGCCTATCAGCCGCACGGGGGACGGAAATGCAAGCGTTGCAGCAGTTTCTGCGCATGCGAAGAATTTCCGTGCACGGCGTGGGCCTGACAGGCCCTGTCGGCCGCACGGGACACAGAAACGCATGCGTTGCAGCAGTTTCAGCGCGCACGAAGATTTTCTGTGCACGGCGTGGGCCTGACAGGCCCTATCGGCTGCACGGGATCGACCGGGTGCGCATATGCTGCGGTTTGTGTGCCTCGCGGC
>JANAVB010014198.1:0-2500 GCA_029216955.1 Iris pallida | reverse complement strand
TCTGTGCACGGCGTGGGCCTGACAGGCCCTATCGGCTGCACGGGATCGACCGGGTGCGCATATGCTGCGGTTTGTGTGCCTCGCGGCACTTCGTTTGCCCCGCGGCGGATTCCTGCCCACGGCGTGGGCCTGACAGGCTGCATCGGCGAGCACGGGCGCGGCCTGCGGCTGCGCGCGAAAAATGACAAGCTCCTCAAGCACTTTGGTCCCCCGGAGTCATCCCCACAATAAAACTGCAAATCTATTATAGGGGAGTAGGTGGTGAAGGGGGGGATGTTCGTCGCGCGCCACAATCCCGTGCGCGCGGGGGGTGCACGGCGCGTCGAACGGCTGCCCGCGCGTGGCGATCCAGCGACCGGGCGCTTGCTGGCTTTGGGTGCGCGACGGTTCGCGACGTTTTCTGTCGCGCGGCAGTTTCTGCCCACGGCGTGGGCCTGACAGGCTGCATCGGCGAGCACGGGCTCGCGGCGGCGCGCTGAGGCGACCAGCGCATCGAACGGCTGCACGGGCCGCCCGCCTCGCTCGCGTCCCAGCGCGAGGCGAGGCGTTGCAGCTGTTTCTGCGCGCGGCGCGCAGCTCTCAGCCCGTGCGACTGAATCTGCCGCAACTCGTGCCAGTTTCGAACCCCCCCGACCGAGCGGGAGGTTGGGCGCGTTTTCCCCCAAAATGACAAGCTCCTCAAGCACTTTGGTACCCCGGAGTCAGCCCAACAATAAAACTGCAAATCTATTATAGGGGGAAGCGAGTTGAGCTGAAATTTGGGCGGCGCAACAAATTTTGAGTAGGTGCGGCTTTGCGGGCAAAATGGGATGCTGTGCGAACGAAATCCCCCACGACCCTATCGTTGACGCGCCCGGTGCAGCAAGGCCCGCTGCTGCACCACGGACCCTTGTGCGAAGGTCCCGTGCGAGGCCACGGGACGCGGGTGCGCGGCAGAAACTGCCCGTGCGAGGCGAAAAAAAATTGCGTCGCAGCAGGAATGCGATGCCGTCCGAACGAGCTTATCGTCGCCTCGCCCGGTGCAGGTCGACCCGCCCCGCGACCGTGGACCCTCGTGCAGCGAGCTTACCGATGTCGCCTTGAACGGTGCAGCGCGACCCGTCGCCTCACCACGAGATGCTGGAAACGAGCGAATTTCCTCGTCGTGCTCGGCGGAGCGCCCGGGGCAGCTGCGAAGCTGACCCGATTCGTGCTCCCGCGGGTCGAGCCATACGGCTCCCCGCGGGGGTACGATTCGGGCAGCGTGCGGCAGCCCCGGGTGCGGCCGTGTCGGCACGTGAGTGGTATTGGACCCGCTAGCCTCGGCAGGCTCCCTGCTTCCGTGCAGCCAACTGCCGATGCGACGGCCCCTTCAGTCGGTTCCCGGCCTCGCCGGCGACACCCGAGTTGCCCGTGCAGCAAACCCGATCGCATTCGGGAAACGCCCCGTTGAGTATGTTCCGAGCCGTCCCTTCCGCCTCGTGCGGGAACGGGAGGGCACCCGAACTCGCGCCACTCGATGCCCCCGAGTCACGGCCCTACGTCGGCTCGTCTGGACCGGCTGGGCACTCGGTGCGCGCGTGTGTAGGGCTCGCGGATGCGGTGGACGCGGAGGGGCTCGGCGGCGATCCGCCCCCGGCCCCGGACCCGAACGGTTTACTCTACGCCGCTCTCGACGACACGACGGCCGGCCCCGCCAACGTCCCTCGCCCCGCGAGCGGCCGGGCGGAGCCGGCGTCGACGAGGACGTGCTACCTGGTTGATCCTGCCAGTAGTCATATGCTTGTCTCAAAGATTAAGCCATGCATGTGTAAGTATGAACAAGTTCAGACTGTGAAACTGCGAATGGCTCATTAAATCAGTTATAGTTTGTTTGATGGTACGTGCTACTCGGATAACCGTAGTAATTCTAGAGCTAATACGTGCAACAAACCCCGACTCTCGGAAGGGATGCATTTATTAGATAAAAGGTCAACGCGGGCTCCGCCCGTCGTTCTGATGATTCATGATAACTCGACGGATCGCACGGCCTTCGTGCCGGCGACGCATCATTCAAATTTCTGCCCTATCAACTTTCGATGGTAGGATAGTGGCCTACCATGGTGGTGACGGGTGACGGAGAATTAGGGTTCGAGGAGAGGGAGCCTGAGAAACGGCTACCACATCCAAGGAAGGCAGCAGGCGCACAATTACCCAATCCTGACACGGGAGGTAGTGACAATAAATAACAATACCGGGCTCATTGAGTCTGGTAATTGGAATGAGTACAATCTAAATCCCTTAACGAGGATCCATTGAGGGCAAGTCTGGTGCCAGCAGCCGCGGTAATTCCAGCTCCAATAGCGTATATTTAAGTTGTTGCAGTTAAAAAGCTCGTAGTTGGACCTTGGGATGGCCGGTCGGTCCGCCTCACGGTGAGTACCGCCGTCCCGTCCCTTCTGCCGGCGATGCGCTCCTGGTCTTAACTGGCTGGGGGTCGTGCCTCCGGCGCCGTTACTTGAAGAAATTAGAGTGCTCAAGC
>JANAVB010014197.1:22500-40149 GCA_029216955.1 Iris pallida | reverse complement strand
TACCATGTATGACCGACCAAAGGCCCGCATTGATAGTCACACGTGCTGCCGATGGAAAGTTATACAAGACTGGTCCCCGTGCTCCTATGCCTCGACCAGTTGAACTCCTCTGTCGCTTGAGCACTCATGCGCGTGATGCAAGCCAGGAGGTACATCCCGTAGAGAGAGACTCGTGCGACCAGTGTTCCTGCAAGCATAATAGGAGTCTGTCTCGCCAGACCCTCTCTTTGTACCCAGATTACCATCAACTGTTGTTATCAATAGGCGGCTGTACTACCACCGAGAAGGCACTCTATCTTTCAAAGACTTCAACCTGCGCCGACTACACGTCAGAGATTCAATAGGAGGGTCGGCGAGCAAGAGAGAAGATAAACTTCGTGTCACTACGTGCAATACGGTACAGGGTTCTAAAACTCTCAAGAAGTCATCCAAGAATCCTTCCGTATCGGCCACTAAGCCCAAGAAGCGGCCCGAAAGTAGCAAGGCAAAGGTACCCAGCATAGGTGTGTTCCAAGGCACACGTTCCAAATCTCTATTTGGTTCTACATCATATGCTGGGGGAAGCTAACCTCCCACTATGCATGACAACGTCGCGTTCCAATCTAAGAAGGAGCCATACGATACGGATGCCTCCACAGGCGCAGCTAGCCACCAGACTGGGGGTAGCAACCGCAATGAGTCTGAGGAAGACCGCAACCTCCCAGTCTATCCTCAGAATGATGAGGCTCGAACATCTGAGCTAGAGAGAGGGATCTACTATCCCTTCTACCCATCCACACATAAGGTCCGTATTTATGGCCGAGGGTGATGAGGCGGACAATAGCGAAGCGCCTGACCAGCTGAAATGCATCGAAGCTCTCGAGACGATCCTAGATACGTTAAATGCCACAATGAAGACTATGCCTTCTTTGATACTGGAGATCAAGGAGAATTTGGTACCTACTACCTCCACACCTATGTGTGGTCCAGCAGCCAATGATGGATCCAACAAACTTCCTACCGTCTATCAGGCGGGACCATCTTTGTCTACTCCCTCGACTGCAGGCCCAACAATGTCAATCGAGATACAGCAGGCCATCAAGGAACTGTATGCTCGCTACGATACCAAAGAAAAACAAGCAGCACTCTAGAAGATGGGGATTCGGCAGCCATATCCTGCCGAATGGGACAACATAGTTTTTCCTCCTAAGTACAATCCGCAGATGCTCACGTCCTACGAAGGAAATGAGTCTCCCCGACGATACTTGAGGTACTTTGCCTCAATTATAGGGCACCCGCCTAAGGACGACGCCATCCTTACTATCATCTTCATAGGAGCTCTGTAGGGGGTAGCCTATGAATGGTTTTGCAGCCTTCCGGACGATTGTATTTCATCGTTCGAGGAATTGTAGAATCTATTCATAGATCGATTCTATGAAGGAGGGATGGACATGACAATATCAACTCTCATGGAGGTCGTCCAGAGAGAGAAGGAGCCTGTCCGCGCATACATTGAGCGCTTCCATCAGGCAGCCTTAAGGCTACCGCCTGGTATGCCCGAGCCCATGCTTATGGACTCATGCCGCAAGAACATACTGTCTGCGATAAAATTATGACAAAGTTCTCCTCGCACAAAATTGACACTTTTCATTACAGAGGCAGATGTGGCACAAAGGAAAGCCCAGGATGCGCAGCTCCTGGGACTGAACTATCCTTCTCTCGAAGATAAGGGGAGACATTCGTCTAGCAACAACCCCAAGGACAGAAAAGACAAGCAGGCCATGACCGTTAACATCTCCAAAGGTTTGGTAACTATGAACCCCAAGTTTGCAAAAGCACAGATGCTAATGGAGACTTACTCCTTCAACGACGAGGATACGCTGGAACTCTTCAATATGCTGACGAATAGTGGCAAGCTGTCTCTCCCAACACCAAAGTACCCCGACAAAGTGGGAAAGGTGGACAACCCTAAATACTGCCATTATCATCAGTATGTCCACCATTCGACACGAGATTGCAACGTGTTAAAAGGACAGATTCAGCACCTCATCGACGCCAAAGTCATATCACTTAACTACGAAGAAAAGACTGTCACGGCCGACATGGTTACTCTCCAGTTTAGAAGTTTCCCAACTATCGAGGCATAGGACAGGGTCGTTCCCATCCCAAGGGGATAATGGAAGTAGTCAATCTTCCACCAGCGCAGGACAACGCTTAAGGGCTCATCCCGTTCTCTACACCACAAGGCGAGGTCATGTGGGTCCACCCTGACCTGACCCCCGACATGATGGCACCTAAAACCCCTTTGTTAAAGGAAAAAAGGTCAGGACATGCCGCATGGTCGCGGATTCGAACGATGACACTTTGGTGACCACTCGCTCGATGCAACGGTAAGAAAAGAACCAAGCTCCAGAAGAGGTAGCGACTCCACCAACTACAGTCCATGTTCCTGAGGTATCAGAGGCAGGCCCATCTCAAACTCCTGCCACAGACATGCAGAAGCAAAAGGAGGTTTGCTTTGACAAGCCTCTTAGAAAAGACTCGGTATTAGGGACTATCAAACCCTACAACTTTGACATACTGGCACAGCTAGCCAACACTCGGGCTACATTATCACTTTTCAAGATCCTCTATATCTCCAAAAAGACCCAGGATGCGCTCAGTGGAGCCTTGCAGAACGTCGAGTCCTTCCTCACTCAGGTGCGACAACCAAAGGAAGACACGGCGTCCTGCCTACATTGTCACAGCGTGGTCGAAGTGATCCCCAGTATCATCTTCATCCAACAAGATATGCTACTGAAGAACAACCGGCATAATAGGCCTCTGTACTATACAGGGTATGTTGGTGCCATTAAAGTCGATCACATCCACATTGACCCAGGCTCCTCTCTCAACATCATCCCAAGGAGTCTGCTCCAAAATCTAGGGATTCTGATGCATCGGCTGACTGCATCAAACACAACAATCAGCGGCTTCAACGCGGGAAAGAACGAGCCTCTGGGCAAAATTTGCTTGAAGTCCCAAATTGATGATCTCCACACCGAAGTGGCTTGCTATGTCAGCGACACTGACATAAATTACAACATGTTATTGGAACGACCATGGATCCATGAGTACATGATCGTTCCTTCCACCCTCCATTAGTGCATGAAGTACATGGCTAGCGACTGGACTATCAAGACCGAGTTTGCTGACATCGACCAGTTCTGGGGACTTGAAGCCTACTGTACGGATGCAGATGTATACAAGTCAGTCCCTTGGGACGATGCAGGCAATGATGCTGATGATGAGGCGAAAACAGCCTTAGAAAGTGCAGTAGTTGCCAAAGAACCTCTAAAGGTTCGACTAAAGGGAAGATCCCCCAAGGTGTCTGTACCTCTCGTCGTCAACCTCCGAGGCAGAGCACCACCTTTGCCTTTAGTAACATCAGATGATAGCCAGGAGCCTATGCGAATAAGGCTACCTCGGTGGTCCCCAAGGCCGACCATGAAGTCGCAGGAGCCTCCGACCGCAACACCTTTGGTGATCAAAATAAAAAGGAAGTATCCTCCTCCTCCCTCGACGGCCCTAGTCCTCACCGATGAGGATCTAGGATACTACATCTGAGCCAACACAGAAGCGCACTCTTTTGATGATGTAATCCTCCGAGATAAAATCTCTCATTTTATTAATAGAAAGAGGTCTTCGAATTACTCTTGTGCATATTAGAACACTAGATATTTCCTAGACAACTCTCTACGTAAGTTGTAAACGCAAGTGACAACCGCCAACCATGCGAGCCTAGTTGTTCCCTCCCGGGATGCCACCTTCTTTGTTCCAGCAAGGAAAAAAGAAGAGGAACCCATCGTCTTTGGTCAAGTGGAGCATACTCAGCGACTAGTTCCCGAAGATCCAGAATTTGACAGCGACAAGATACAACTCTACCACTATGCTACTCAGGCCATGCACCTCATACAGAAGATGGGTTACAACCTGAACAGCAACAAAGGGCTCAACTATGGTCAAGACCGACGCCTTCCCTGGATTCGAGCTCCGAAGGGAAAGGCCAAAACTATTACCAGTGCACCCGCCGGGGGTTTGGTTATATTACGCCCACTTCCACTTCAGAAGGCTCAGAGACAGAAGTCATGATGCACTCACACTCTTCTAACTCCTCAATATGGTACTCCGATACCAGTACCGGCCAGGTCTTCAAAAGGATGTTATCAGCTAATATGCCTCTGCAAGCTCTCCAATCAAGGACGAAGACCAGGCACTTGAAATACCTCAGAGATGAACCTTGGGCTCAATGCCTGGGATTTCAATTGGAATGGCACTACGCGCAGTCCAAATCCCCCACATCTTAGTAAGTATTCATGAATTCCTTTGAAAGAATTTATCCCTTCTTACCTTTCCCTAGCGAAAAACCTTCCATGTTTGTATTACCTCTGGATTGATTCCCTACACCTTAGTCAAGTCACGTCTACCATGTCCATATTACCACAGAGTGGTCGCCTCTCCCATGATGACTCCATGTTGCCATGACCACCTAGAAAATATTTTATGTCTATATCACCTCTGAAGTATTATTTTATACTGTGTCTGCTATGTCCATATTACCTCTGAGTAGTTACACATTTCCTATGATAGCCTTGGGTTGTTATAGTTCTCTAGAAAGAAAATAGTTCGTGTTCATATTACCTCTGAATTGTTGTTCTATATCCTAGTAAATATTATGTCTGCCGCGTTCATATTACCTCTGGTTAGGCATGTCTTCCATGATGACCCCTTGTCATGGTCATCAAGGGCTAGAAAACCTTTCACCTGAGCTCGTTAAAGACAAAAAATAAAGAGACAGAAAAGTCCTTGTACAGAAGCATGTAGCAACAATGACCTATTATAAACTCTTCGTAGTTACATACACAAAGGAATTTAGTATTGAAGCTTAAGCACGACGTCAGCCTGGAAACAGAGGTGATGGGTATTTCACCTTCAAAGAGACATGTGTTCATGCTTCTGTTCAAAGTACCCCGATCTTGATCCAAGTTTAGGACACTTTGAAGGGGGTCTTGTAGAAGCATGAAAAATCTCAGCATAATACAAGGCGCAGAGGCACAGACGGTCAAGCATGCTAATAGCAAAGACAAAAGTCACAAACAAATAAAAAGATCAGAAGTCTTTTTTTATTAATTATGGGTATAAGAGTCTGCTACAGACTCATCATGATTACTAAAAAGTCTGCATAAATACATAACTACAAGATGTGTTACAAAAGACTTTGTGATTACATGTGCCGAATGAAAAACTCCTACGGATCTACGCCAGGGTTACTCTTCATAGTGTGATTGTCATGGAGAGAGGCACTGTGGATAGAAAATGTGAATACAATCTCCATGAAAGTCTCCACCACAGCTTCCCCCTCCAGACGTACAACACTTTCGGAAGCAGCTATTAGCCCGCCGAAAGCTTAGGCCACAGCGCAGCAGGAAGGCCCTTTTTCAAAAAAGCATCAGCTTCTGAGGCTCTTCTATCCTAATAAAAGTACGGTGCCACCAATGAGCAGGGCAGAGCACAACATATGGCTCTTTGGGTTGGCTATCTACCCACAAGCTATGTTTGTCAAGACCTGCAAGGCGTCACCCAGGTTCGAACTCCTCATAAGCAGCATTCCAGCACGTTCTGAGGCTCATCAATAGTTCTTCTACAAAGGCATAGCACCTTTGAACGAAGGAATCCTCAACCAAAGTCCAACTTAGGCAAGGCCAACCGTCATTCGAAGCTAAGTCTGGATCAAGCATGATGTTAAAGGACAAGAAGAAGAAGAAGAAGAAGACATGACTCTTTGGAAGAAACTCCCCTTTTATATAGGGCAGGAGTGGTCTAAAATACAAGCCACATGGCCGACAGTCAAAGTTTCCATATTAATGGGATGAACCTAGGACTCAGCATGATGAACCACATTAAATAAAGTTCATTCGACTAAGACCTAGACTATCCTAGGACCCCTTAAAATTTCCTAAGTAATGGTGGCAATTAAGAGGGTGTCATTCATTAAGGAGTGGTCATTCAGTGCTCTTTAAATGATGACTTCAAAGCCAATGCCTTCAATCCATAGGCGCAGGTACATTCCTGTGCCAAGATCAGGCGCAAACTAGTGATGTTTTTACCTCAAATCCAATGGTGCAGCACTCTGCTCCGACCAAGAAGCTCAATTACCGTTCGTCAGACTTGGAAGATACCATTGCATCCAACACAAGTCAGTATGCCACTCCAAAAGCATAATAACCTCATCTACCTGAAGCACAAGCCTACTCGTCGCCCTAAAGCACAGTGACTATGTCGCTCGAAACACAGCCTTCTCGTCGCTCATACGCACAGAGGCTCCATCGTCTTCGAAGCATAGTCCACTCATCGCCTGAAAGCACAAAGGCTCCATTGTCTCTAGAAGAACGGTTTACTCGTTGCCCCAGAAGCGCAACAGTACTTAGACCTCGTCGGAGGCGCAGGAAGCATGGTTCCACCCAGTCGGTTTACTTAAAATGACTCCCTCAAAGATAGGATTGGGGTTAATCATGATTGATATCTTATCAAATTGATTTAAATCTTAGACGAGAATCAATCAAAATCAAAATTTGAGATGAAGTCCTAAGATTTACTCGGCTGCATTCGAACAAGTAAATCGATATACGCCACATGTCTCCTTCTTCGGTTATTTTGATAACCACCAAAGATCTCGATTTAGGAGAATCTTAATGTCCGCCACGTGTCAGCACCGCAGAAGCCCATACCGTAGAATGATGGCAGATTCCTTCATATCTCAAAACCCTAATGCACATCGCATATGTGCTCTCTTCCCTTATAAATAAAAGGAGTTTTCCTTCAACAAAGAGAGGGGAGACCACCGAACATCAAATCTCCAGCTCCAGGCATCCTCTTGATCGGTAACCCTAGAGTTCCATCAAAGACATCAGAAAGTCAGAGCAAGTTCAACCCATTGTCAGATCGTCAACGGAGTAAAGGAGCCCCTGTAGTGCTCGATCTCCACCATCATACTTTTCCAGAAACTCTTTCCCTTGTAGTAAGAATATCCGATTTAGGACTTCCTTCTCTGTACACAGGTCTTTTTACATTCAATACACAAAAAGTTCATTCAACCTTTTGTGATATTGAACACCAACAAGCTTCCAACATTACCCAAACAGGTACTCGGGTTGTCCAGCATCGTCTGATTGTAGCCAAACTGACGGGTGAAGCGGCTTGGTTGATACGGTTCTACGAAACAATGGTTCATGTTCCAATATACTAGATGTGAGGGTCGAATGCACTACTGCCAATGAGACTCTAATTAGGAAGAGTGATAGCATCTTCGCTCGTATTTGCCAACCTTTCATCAGATTCAAAGACCAGAAAATTTTGGCCAACTTTTGAAATATCCCATCCTTAGCGCTGGGATAAAATCTTCTAACAGACTGGGACACCAGTATGCAACCACTTCCTTCTGCAATAGCGCTGGATAAAAGCATCCCCTGCGACATGCCCCTTCTCTGGACCGGGGCTCATTAAGTTCTGGTGGTGTCATATCAACCTCCCTATCAAATAATGATAGGGCAACTCCACTCGGGAAAATTTTTGCTCTTGCCCTTCATAGCCGTGACCTCCTTGGCGAACTCACGTCGACCCCACTATAGGTTGTACACCATCGCAGGAAGCAAGACCAAAGGATGACCTAACACAAGTTTTACAGCAGACAAGATAAGGTTCCTGGTCACCCTCTCCATAGAGCTGATCCCCCAGGAAGCATGTAGTCTCAAAGCCATATCATCAGATATGACACTAATACAACCTTCGCAGACATCCTGTGCGAGCAGTGCCAGAAACTGCTTTAAATATTTTTAACTGGCCTCTGGAACTCATCCTCTTGCAGTTTCTTCTCATCCGGCTCCCTCATTTTGGTGACGATCGTGTTACTTATGAAACCTTGAGGAGTGGTTAAACAAACTTTCGTCGGGTCGCTGGTGTCCTGGGTAAAGATATATTCTTACCACGCTATCACGTAAGGGAATGCCCTCTTCTTATCACTCTGCTGATTCATGTAATGATGGCACAACACCTCCCTAATGACCATCAATATTTATGGGTTCTTCTTCTCCAAAGTGGAGGGCTTCTCGTTCATAGGAAAGTACACTTCGTATACCTTCTCCCTTAAGGGAGCTTCGAGACCACAAACATCTTATGGACGGATAATCCAAATTCCCATACAAGCATGTAAAACGTCCTAGTATGGTGGTTGTATAGTAGGGACAGAAACATGGGCCGGTTCAAATCCACACCAGATTGGGTAGCTCGTATGCCAGAGTCCAGGTGAAGGTCCTTGAGCTCATTTTTGTACTTGGACAAAATCCAAAGTGTCAATTCGTCCTACTTTGGCACGTGATGTCACCAACCCTCAACCCAAAACTCCTCCTTCGGATACATGGCTTTGGCATCGAACATTCGACTGGCAAAAGTTGAAGCGTTGAAGACAAAGATTTGGGTGGGAACATCGTTGTAGATGCTCCCGGGATGCAGAACCTACAAACTGAAAGACGACCCACCTCGTACAAAAGGGACGGTGTCTTTAAATTTCTCAATCCTGAAAGACCCTGAAATTGCTCCTTCTTGAGAAGGGGTAAGATCCCACTCCATTCTCCTCTTCAAAGCCAAGCGAGTAAAGGCGGTCAGTGGCAGTTGATGTTCGATCTAGGTTATATACATACGTATGCCCTTCGCCTCAAAAAAATAGTCCTCCTTGACCTTCATGAGCTATCATATCCGATAAATAGGTAATCGTCACACAATAAAGCTTGATGGTAGGGTACAGGATGTTCTATCTAGGGTTCAGAAGTGGTACTGTGAATTGCACCCCTGTGCACCCAGCATTATAATACTACCACGCTCGGGCTCCGTCCAACAAGCTCCCGACAATCCCTAAGTTGGTGCTCGGGTTGTCTAGCACCGTCTGACTATAGCCAAATTGACGGGCGAAGTAGCTCGGTAGATACGATTCCACGAAACAATGGTTCATGTTCCAATATACTAGATGTGATGGTCGAACTCACTACAGCCAATGAAACACCAAATCAGGAGGAGTGATAGCATCTTTGCTCGTATCTACCAACTCTTCATCAGCTTCAAAGACCATAAAATTTGGGCCAACTTTTGAAATGTCCCATCCTTAGAGCTGGGACAAAATTTTCTAACAGACTGGGTTACCAGTATACAACCACTTCCTTCTGCGGTAGCGGTTGTTAAAAGCAACCCCTATGACATTCCCTCCTGTATACTGGGGTTCATCAAGTTCTAGTGGTGTAATAGCAACAACCCCATCAAATAATGATAGTACAGCTCCACTCGATAAAGTTTTCGCTCTTGTCCTTCATAGCCAAGACCTCATTGGTGAACTCTTGTAGACCCTGCTGTAGGTTGCACACCATCACAGAGAGCAAGGCCAAAGGATGGCCGAACACCAGTTTTACAGCAGGCGGGATAAGGTTCCTGGTTACCCTCTCTACGGAGCCTGATCCCCCAGGAAGCAGGTAGTCTCGAAGCAATATCATCAGATAGGACGCTAATACAGCCTTCGTAGACATCCTGTGCTTGCAGTACGAGAAACTGCTATAGATATTTTTAGCTGGCCTCTGGAACACATACTCTCGCGGATTCGTCTCATCCGCCTTCCTTATTTTAGTGACGATCATATTACCTATGAAACCCTAAGGAGTGGTGAAGCAAACTTTCGTCGGATCGCTAGTGTCCTAGGTGAAGATATAATCTTTCAACGCTATCACGTGAGGGGATGCCCTCTTCTTATCACTTTGCTGATTCATGTAATGATGGCAGAATGCCACCCTGAAGACCATCAGCATTTATGGGTTCTTCTTCTCCAAAGTGGAGAGCTCCTTATTGTTAGGAATGTACTCTTCATATGCCTTCATCCCCAAGGGATCTTCGAGACCTCGAATATCTCATGGAGGGCTAATCCAAGTTCCCTACGGGCATATAAAATGTCATGGTATGGTGGTTGTATAACTCCAGCAGGGCCAGAAATACGGGTCGATTCAAATCCACACCAGATTGGGTAGACCGTATGGCAGAGTCCAGGTAGAGGTCCTTGAGCTCATTTTTATACTTGGATAAAATCTAAAGTGTCAATTTGTCCCACTTTGGCATGTGATGGCACCAACCCTCAACCCAAAACTTCCTCTTTGGATACATGGCTTTGGCATTCAACATTCGTTTCGCAAAAGTCGAAGCATTAAAGGCAAAAGTTTGGATCGGAAAATTGTTTTAGATGATCCCAGGATGAAGAACCCACATACTGAAAGACGACCCGCCTCGTGCAAAAGTATTGGTGTCTTTCTGGTTAGAATGTTTGTCAATCCTGAAAGACCCTGAAATTGCTCCTCCTTGAGAAAGGGTAAGATCCTATTCCATTCTCCTCTTTGAAGCCAAGCGAGTAAAAGCGGTCAGTGGTAGTTGATGATCGATCTGGGGTATATACAAACGTATGCGCTTCGCCTCAAAAAACTAGTCCTCCTTGACCTTCATGAGTTTGGCTTCATATGATGCCAGACTGTCCCCAAAGAAAAACTGGGGTTTCAGATAGAACTTGGTGGTACTCCCGGCACCACAGATTCGGCCACTCTCCATCATTGCCTGGGGGAAAGAGATTGGATGATCCCTATTCAATGTCATCCTTTTTGATGGCTGGTCTAACATGAACACCGCCTTGGCCGGATTGATCACATCCTCATTAAAGTCCAGACCCATCTGATGGAGGGAGTATTCGAACAAGATTACGTTTAAACTTGAAAAAGTCATAGACACTACAAAAAGACATGACAAATGAGTTAGCAAAAATTGGGCCTTTTTTATAAGTGATAAAAAGAGTTATGCGTGGCCTGATATCTGCGCATCAGCGAAAGCCAAATTCTTGGCATATCATCAGGATAGAAGTCCATGCGCACTGACTAGATTTGACCTCGGCGCGTCTCCAGGATAGAAGTCCATGCGTGTTGGTATGAAAAGCTTCGACACATCACCAGGACCAAAGTCCATGCGTGACAACATAGTAAAACTTAGGCACATCTCCAAGGTGGACCTCAATGAGATGCACCCATGCGCTTCAGCAGAGTGGTTAGCGCATGTTCCAAGATGGTTATCCATCTATGCGCTTAACCGTGTACAAAGTATTTGCGTGTTTAAAATGAACTCTCAATGGCGGAACACCTACCTAGAATATCTGGTCGTACGTCTGTGTCTGTCGTGGTGGCGACTTGGGGCTCATCGACGTCAGCTTCAACGAGCTTCTTGCTTTTACTTCTGCCCCTTCCAGCAGCATCATGAGGAGCTTTAGGGGCCATCTCACAAAAGCTAGGGTTTTCAAAAAAAAGGGGAAAGCTCTAAGGAAGAAGAAGAGAAAAGAGAACAGAAGAGTCTCTTTCGTCCACCCAAATACCTATTTATAGGCTTGGGCCGTGCATAACTCGATGAGGCATGACATAAGTGTAGAAGCATGAAAAATACTAGGCTATGTATCCCAAAAGAAGCTATGCGCCCACATAACCAAAAGGGGGCTATGCGCCCACAGAACCAAATGGAGTCTATGTGCCCACATGATCGAAGATGAGCTATGCGCCGACATGATCGAAGAGAAGCTATGCGCCCATATTATTTTTATGCTGATCAAACATGCACTCAAGTACGGAAGCATAAACTTACTCCCACACTATGCGCCCAAGGCAGCAGATCCCTACGGCTCGGTCGACATCCACGATCAATCGTGCACCGAGGCATGCGGCTACGTCAGTCTCCACGAGCAATCGTGCACCAAAGTATGCGGCCACGTCAAACCATCATCTACCCACGATCATCCAGTGTCCATACGCCTACACCCTATGTGCCCAAAGGGGTGTTATGCGCCCATAGTAAAATCAGTATATTTTACACCTGTGGGCGCATAACAGTCGTTTCAGTACAAAACGACTATAAATAAGGGTCTCATACCTCTTCAAAAACAGATAGAACGGAGAGCATTTCAAGAGCCAAATTGCTGCCATTCTTGCCAGTGAGCCAAGAGTTAGCAATTTTCTTAGTATTTCTTCCACTTTTGTAATCGGAGTGTCAACGGAGTAAAGGAGCAACTGCCGCTCGATCTCCATCGTTCCATTCCCAAAATTCTTTTTTGTACTCGAGGATCCTCATTGCAGGATTCTTAGGTGTACTCAATTTGTGGTGCCTTGCGCCAATAAGAAAAGACAGTGTTTCTTCTTCTTTTTTTTGTGTGTCCACATAAATGGCGACTCTGCTGGGGACCACATTTTCCTCTAACGAGAAGGTGGTGACGCAATTCGATACCGATAAAGTGGAGAGCACTAAGAAGATGTTGATCATGAAGTTCGATCAGCAGGCGTTTGAAGAGATGCTCTCAAGAGATGGATCTACTCCATCAAAATCAATAAAGCCAAACAAGTCTCGCAAGACTTGGCTTCCGAAGGCTTGTGGTGCATATCATGCCAGTGTCGTAGAAGGTATGCAGCCGAAGAACTCTGTCACGTGGGCGCATAGGCCTTCCACATGGGCGCATGGAGCTCCCCTGTGGGCGTATAGCTTTGCCACAGAGGCTCCTGACACGAAGAAGGCGCATACCGTTTTGGGATCTACTAGCCCAGCGACTTTCCTCTTGTGCAACCAACAATAGAGTGTTCAACACTCGCAACTTGGCAAAGGAAAACACTACGAATTCAATAATCGAAGTGTTCGATGCTTTGGACAAACTCAGCGAGTCTCACAAACAAAGAAGGTGAAACTGAGAGAAAATAGTGTTGTTTTCCAAAGCATACGCCCAGAGTCATGCACCCAAGGCAGTATGTGGGCGCATAACTCTAGCCAGAGGACTTCCGTTTTTGATAGGCTATGTGCCCAGGGTCATGCGCCGAGGGCTATGCGCCCAGGCTCTGATGACCCATTCTATGCATCCACATCTAGGAGGGCCAGGCATGCTGCCAGGACTTCAGGAAAGCATGTGTCCAAGGGCATGCTCCAGGGTCTATGTGCCCACAGCAAAAAGACAGACCCCACCGCGTATAGTACGGGGCTGTCTTCAAGGTCATTATGGAACTTAGGTGTGGGGGTTGCCCCTGCATGTGAACTAAGATCGGATGCACCAACTCCCTTTATAAACCTATATGCAAAGCTCTGTAATGCATGTGACATGGGTTTTAAGGCAAAACTCCTTTTCGCCGATTTATGCGACATGATATATTATAAGCGTAAAGCGAGGAAGGATACTACAATTCATGGCGTACATCCGTGCACCAGTATTATCATCAACTGTTGCTGCTACAAAGCAACGAAAGTACTTCAGAGGCAGTCCGTGTTTCGACGACTGCATCGCCCTGATAATAAAAAGCCGCTATGTGTTTCATCCAACATGGCTTCAAAGGGTCCTCCTTACGGGAGCCCCAATCAAAGAAGGAGGACCACTAACCCATCTTTTTCTCTCAGTTCTGCGAACAGAAGAAGAAGAAGTCTGCCAACAGATAGCTAGCGAGCTACTACATCTGAAGGAGTCTATATGGGTACTCGGTCATGGACGAGATTCCGTATAGATTACGAGGACTCCCAAGCTGGGGGCAATGATCCTTCAGTTGGGGGTAGTATTCCCTCATAATATAAAGCAGACGACCTTCACGCTATGGGTAGCCTTACAGATGACGATGATCTCTTCGAGTCTGATGGTGACTATCTACCTATCCTGCCTGAAGACGAGGGTCATTTCAACTCAGAGACATAAAGTATCAGCACCAGTTGTATTGTCTCCTCTATTCATCTCGCATGTTATCTACGTACATGGTGGATGGAGAGAGACCTGAACAAGCCAGTGATCAGACCAACAAGCGGCTAGAGAGCCTTGAAACGACATTTGCCAAGATCACTGATATGCTTACCAGTATCATGGCAGTCCAAACTGCTGGGGCTGTTCCTCCACCTCAATCGAACGTCTCAACACACGTTAGTCCGGCTCATTGCAGCAACCCTCCTTCACTATAAAAGGAGTATCATTCCGTTGTGCCTCCTCCAAATCTCGTAAATGCTGGGGTTTGTCCTTCGCCAACGACGCCTGACAACCGTAGAGCAGTCATTTTTCAACATCTTCTCAATCAGCAGGATGCAATTTATTCTCTTGTTGCCCGCCTCGATACCATCTCACACAAAGACGAGCTTCAGAAATTGAGGATATCTCAACCTTTTCCTCCTGAATGGAAGAATGCTACTTGCCCTCCTAACTACAAGCTACTGACGTTAAATACATTTGACGAGATGACTTCTTCTCACCAACACATGACATACTTTAATACGTAGACTCTACACTTACCAAGGGACGATCCATTCTTGTTAAAGCTATTTATTAGCACCTTGTAGGGGGTAGCTTTTGAATGGTTCTGCAGTCTGCCCGACAGTTGTATTAATTCTTTTAAACACTTGGAGAGGTTATTCCTCAACCAGTTTTATGAGAGTGGCATGCATGTTAGTATGTCCACCCTCATCGAGACCAAGCAAAGGAGGACTGAGTCTGTTATTGCTTTCATCGAACGCTTCAGGCGACTAGCATTGAAGATGTCCTTCGGTATACTAGACTCAGAACTTATGGATACTTATCGACATAACTTCCTTCCTACAGTAAAGTTATGTCTGGGTCTACATAAGTATGATACATGGCCTACTTTCATCGGGGTTGCTGATGCTGCTGAAAATGACGTCCCTAATCTGGAATTACTGGGGTTGAAGACACCCAAATCTGAAGACAAAAGTAAGCACCCCCAAACTATCCATGTTCGTGGGGGTAAAGGGAAAGAAGTCTTGAAGGTCGACACTTCCAAAGGAGCTTCCAATTCTCAGGGCGCTCCTGACAAACCCAAGAAGACTTTCTCCTTTGACGAAGACGATGTTATTACCATTTTTAACATATTGGTAAAGGGTAATAAACTGACATTGCCTCCACCACAATGTCCTGCAGAGGCAAACTAACTCAACGAGCCCAAGTACTGTCTTTATCATCAGTACGTGCACTACTCTACCAAGGATTGCATCATCTTGAAGAAGAAGATACAACTGCTTATCGATAGCCAAGTGATCAACCTCGAAGCTGAAGACATTGTCGTATCTTCTAACATGATCTCTCTCCAATTTGGTGACTTTCCTCCCACAGAAGTCCCAGATGGCGTAGTTCCAATCCCCAAGGCAGTAATAGAAATCGTCAACCTGCCGCCAGCTCGCAACTCAACGTTGGTGCCACTCATGACAGAACATGGTGAGATCATGTGGGTCCATCCAGATCTTGTGCAAGAAATGATGCAGGGGGTGGTGTCTTCCAAAGTAAAGAGGGGCAAAAAATACAAATCATGCCATATGGTGTCTTCTTCCATTTATGAAGTTCTATCTTGTGAGACGCGATCTGGGAAGTCCTATCTACGGACTTATGACCCTGTACAAGAAGATGCAGTACCTTCTCAAGATCCTGCTACCTACATAAGTTCAGAAGCTGGTCCATCTAAGTCCTCAACTATCGACAAAGCTAAGCAGAATGAGACATGATTTGACAAATCTCTGAAGGCACCAACTCCCGAAGGTATAGATCGGCCTTACAACTTTGACATACTGGCACAGCTAGCCAATACACCTACCAGGCTGTCTTTGTTTGATCTATTACGACTCTCCAAAGAGATACGAAAAGCCTTAAGTGAGGCATTACTACATGCCGACTCTTATCTCGCTGAAGATAAAGCCTCCACTGAAGATCCCGTCTCCTGTCCTCACTGTCACTGCACTATGGTAGTGGTGCCCAATATCACCTTTTCATAAAAGGACATGCTACTAAAAAATAATCGTCATGATAGACCTCTGTACTATACAGGGTTTATCGGGGCGATTAAGGTTGATCGGATGCATATCGATCCAGATTCCTCCCTCAGCATCATTCCTAGAAGTCTACTCCAAATTCTACGGATCCCTCTGCACAAGCTGTCTGTAACCAATACAACTATCATGGCTTTCAATGCTGGGAGAAGCCACCCGTTGGGCACGATCCGTCTCAAGTGCCAGATTGGTGATCTCCGAACAAAGGTTTCTTGCTATGTAATCGACGCTAATGTGTCCTACAACGTCTTGTTAGGACGTTCGTGGATACACGAGAACATTATCGTTCCTTCTACCCTTCACCAGTGCTTCAAGTACATCAACAGCGATGGCATGGTAAAGACGGAGTTTGCCGATGTCGATCCTTTTAAGGGTATTGAAGCCTACTATGATGATTCGGTACTTTACCAATCTCAGCCCTCCAAGGATGACGGCAAAGAAGCTTACAATGAAGCTGAAGTGAGTTCATCCACCAGTAATGGTCCCCTGGTTATCCGAGTCAAATGACGTACTACTCTAAAAAGTACTCCAAAGCCTCTCACAATCTGGGTCAAAAAGAAGAATCCTGATAAGGTCAAACCATTGACCATCACTCTCTGCAAAACAACTCGGATGGAACCTTCTGAAGTTCGTCCTCCCAATCTGGATGAGTTACCCTATGTGGTGAACTTGGCCAAGTCTGCGGCTCCTGTTCCAGACAATGATCCCCTCAATGAGTATACCAATACTCAAAAAAATGTACCTTCAATGGATGATGTTATCCCTGAAGAAGAACTTGCATATTTTTTAAGTAAAGGTTTATCTTTGAATTACTCCGATGTCTACCAATCAGTAAACCAGTACATAGATACGATATATGCCCTAGAGCATGGCATATGACCACATCTCTGTATGTCGGTCACGACGCCTCGTCTATAGGAAAAAGTCTGGCCAGAAAATATCGACTACTTCACCGTTCCAGCTAGAAAGAAGGGTGAAGAATTGATCATCTTCGGTCGAATAATTGGCGAAAGAAAGTTCGTTCTAGACTCAATTTCTCCCAACCACAACACTAAAGCTGACTATGATTCTAGAAAAATGCAACTTTACCGATATAGTTGGCAGGCCAAGAATATCATCCAGAATATGGGATATGATATAAAAAGCGACCAGGGTCTAAACTACGGTCAAGGGCGACGATTGCCAATACGTCTCTTTGCTCCTCCCGGCAAACCCGAGAACTATTATCAACAAAACGGTGTTGGTTTGGGTTACGTTACTCCTCAAACAACTCCTGAAGGATCAAACGTCGAAGTGGATCGTTGTTTTCATTCTTTCGATTCCTGTGTCTGGGATTCAGACTCCAGCATTTGAGATATGTTCAAAGCAACTTTGTCCGTCAATATGGTGTCAATTGACCAAATTACAGACAATGTCCAATCAATCGAGCTTGAATAATAGACTTAAAAGATGGATACTAGGTGGGAGTTACGTTTCGAACAACATGAACCACCGACTGAAGACGAAGTCGTCCAAGTTAATTTAAGAGATGAATCATCTCTTAAACCAATCTTCATCAGCAAAAGTCTGTCTGACGAAGAAGGACAATCTCTTATACAACTTATAAGAGAGTACATTAATATTTTGCATGGAAATATGAAGACATGCCAGGCTTGAACCCTAAAGTTGCTATGCACCGCCTAAATATCTTGTCCAAAGCTAAGCCAGTGAAGCAGCAGCAACGACGGTTCCGAC
>JANAVB010014197.1:0-17500 GCA_029216955.1 Iris pallida | reverse complement strand
AAAAAATGACCAAAATCATAATACATCAATTTAAATATTATTAAAATAATCTAAAATTTACCAATTAATCAAAATACCAAATAATTCAAAAGTCACAAAATGACCAAAATACCCTTAGTCTAAAAAGTTGTAATTAGTCATTCTAATCACATGGTTAGGTCCCCTTGGTCATGGTTAGTCTCTAGGCTCGACAGTTCTAGGGTTCACTAGCTAACACATCAAAATTATAATTCACCAATTATAAATAGTATTAAACTAATTAAAAAACCCCATAAATCATAAATCCTATTATTAAATAATAAACTTATACAAAGGTTCAAAATTACTCTCATTTTAGAAAAGTGGGTGTTACAAGTCTACCCTCCTTAGAAGAATTTTGTCTTCGAAATTAAGAGTGGTCGTACTCCATCTAGGTCAAACCCCCAACAATCAAGGTCGAAGCTTCTACCTAGCAGCACACAAGGTCAACAA
Organism: Iris pallida; assembly: GCA_029216955.1. NCBI lineage: Eukaryota > Viridiplantae > Streptophyta > Magnoliopsida > Asparagales > Iridaceae > Iris > Iris pallida. Next base: position 17,029 of record JANAVB010014197.1, on the reverse strand, counting down.
GTAAAATATAGGTAGTAGGCTTAAAATGGGTCATATCCCAAATTTGGGTCATCAAGTTTGGATCGAAAAGGTGTCACAAATTCGAGTCGAAAATAAAAGCGACTCCGTGGGGTAAATCACGATGGGGTCTTGTGTCAGGAAAGTCGTATGATAATGATGAAGCACAAGATGGCGTGTCCGAGTAGGTCACGAAGGTCATAGGCGTAGGGTGTCATGTATGTAAAGTTGGTTTTGAGAAAACAACTAATCTTATGCTTCTAAAATAAAAGTCATAGCAATGTTCATATGATAATCATAATTAAAGTGGGAATGGTCAAATGGACTAAATTGGACCGAAAGCTACGATGCAAAAGTAGTACAAAAGAACAAGTTTGAGTGGGACATAATATATCAAAGTGAAGATAATTTTGTCTACTACAAACTTATGAAGGATGTTTCCAAAGATTTACAACTCTGATGTTCTAGAAATTAAAGTTACAGAAAGAATATTCGTCTACCTAGAATACTCTCTAGGGTTCCCATCTAGCCATTCTAGTCATACTACAGCACAAAGCAATCACAAGGTATCAAAACATACAAGCAATGTGGGGTGTATCAATTATCTTAAAAGACATGCTAAGGTCTAGGCTGAAAATCTGGGTACTTCTGATGTCAGCCCCTATTTTTCAAAATTAATTAATTTAGAATTAATTAGTTGCTAATGACATGTTTAGCATTAAAATAATTTATTATGATTTTTAGGAATTTTACTAGAATTTTTAAATGATTTTTAAATGAGTTTTAAATAATAAAATACTAATTTATAATTAATTAAAATATTTTAATATCTTTTTGTAATATTTAGAATTGTTTTAATATCATAATGCAATTTATTAATTTGTTAATATAACAGTTTATAAATTATAAATTGTTATATTTCTGTTATGCAAAATTATTATTTGCATTTACCTACTAGAGGGACCTAATTGTAAATCCTAGAATCCTAGGGACCCTAATGTGAATCCTAACCCTACCCACCCCCGACGACCGCCAGCTCTCCGACGACCGACCCCCTTTTCTCCACCATTTCCGGCCGCCCAACCGACCTTCGACCGACCTAGACCCCTATAAAGAACCCCCACACTCTCTCCGACCCGACCACCACCACCACGACCCATCCCAGTCTACCACTGCCCTCGTTTTCCCTATTCTAACTCGTCTGAACCCTAACTCCGACGAACCCCCGTCCTGTCTCCACAGTAGTCGTCGTCGTCATCGACCACCCCCAATCGATTTGTCGCGACGAGCTGCGCCCAGCGCCGTCTGAGCGCCAATGCCACATCGACTCGTCCGCCGTCCAGCACCCTTGAACCCCATCAAGACGTCGGACACGTAAGTAGCAGTGTGGAAACCGTGTCGTACGTGTCTCGTACACACTTATGTGGTTCGCCCGGACACGAGGATCCTAACCCAGTACTCGGACACACGAGACTAGACCCATACGTGTCGTGCTTAACACGGACACGCGACTCCTGTGTCCCTAACTGTCAGGACACAGGGTTTGTTTTATCGGGTTTTATTATTATTAACTTAAAACCTAAATAAATGTAACCCGAATCCTAACCCTAACACCCAGAGCGGGCTGACCCCCTGTCCAGCCCGACCGCGCCCAAGAACTCGACCCTATGGGCCGAGTTCGAACCCCCCTGCTGTCTGTTTCATTTTCTTTTTCTTTTTATTTTCTTTTGTTTTATTTTTATATATATATATTAATATATATACTATATTATATGTATATATGTACTGTATTTGAATATATATATATATATTTTTTATATTTAGTACCATATATATATATATATATATGTGTATATATATATATATATATATGTATATATATATGTATATATGTATATATGTTCATGTGTATATATATATTATTAGGTATACTATTATATATATGTATACAATATTTATATATATATATATATATACATATATATATATATATATATATATATTATATATATATATATATTAATATATATATATATATATATATATATATATATTATTGTTAAGTATTTCTTATATATACATATGTATATTTAACATGTGTATGTATATATCCACTTTGTATATATATAAATATCTATATATTTATATGTATATATAAATATTGTGGTTATACATTTTATATATGTATTTCAAAAATTCTACTTTGTACAAAATATTTTTGTGCATAAATTCTCAAGTCATTTTTATTGTTTAAATTATGAATTGTATATTTTTACCACTTTAAAAAGAATATATATATATTATTATTATTAATTAAAATCCTGTATTTTATTACTGCAACCATTTGGTGTCCAAGCCTAGTATGAGTTTTTGGGCTCCAATGTGTTTTCACACATTCAAGACCTGTACAAGTCATATTGGACTTGATTCATAGCCTTGGGTCCTGTATTTGAACTCTGGTTCAAATTATGTACATGGACAAAATACGCAGATAATTAATTATTTAATTTCAATTGTGTACCATGATGTTTTTGAATTTCTAAAAATACTTTTATTGCTGTAAAATTTTGGAAAAATAGTATTTAGATACTATGTTAATTTAGCTAATTTATCATAATTTTTATAGTATTTAATTTATAGTTTTGCCACTGTTTTGGCATATGAAACCAGAACTCACTTTCTGTGTACTTATGAAAACTGATTTTTATAAAATACATGTACTGGTTAATAAATTCCAAAAAAATTATAATAAATTTTTATAATTAACAAGGATCATTTTGGTACTTTATTTTCTGTAAACTTGAGCTTTTTGTCTATCTCAAAAATTTTTGGAACACAATCTACAGTTGATTTATTTATTGAATAATTACGACTTGCAACTTTTTGTGTTGTTTTGTGTTTTAGTCGTTTTGGACCTCACCCTGCACTAGTATAAAGACCCTAGAAAGTTAGTTTGAGTATTGTGTCACCCCACATTAGTCTCCTATGCTAAAGTCATCATTTTGGCTAGGTGCTCAGTCACAAGTCGTGTTGCACCACTTAGTGTCTTAGTGTTTAACTTAGTGTAAAAACTAAGTTATGTATTTATTTCTACAGTGACGAGTTACCAGGCATCTATAGCATTCTTATCACTGCTTTGCTTTGCTAGAGGCAAGTACTTTCTACGAACTTTACATACTGCTATAACAATAAACTGCATTTCACTAACCATGTTAAATGTTGATCCTTGGGGTAGAAAGTTAAAACTTTGCATGTTGTATTACTTTCAGTCTCTGCCATGTTTAGGATAATTTTCATATCTCTCACATGTTTAAACAACGGGTTAAAGGGAAACTGCTAGTAGTGTACGTGATCATGACCCCCTTCTCCGTATGTATTTACCGAGCACCGGTACATTCTATATGTATCTGTGTCGTATGTCTGGTCCCACGTTTGTGTATGGATGTACACCGATGCCGTTAAGTGTACGTATGTACACTTCAGAAAATTGATATGTACCGCTGTACATCCTGGTTACCTATTGACTGATCACTCACCTACTACAGTTTTAAACTTTAAAAACAATAAATTATTGCCATGATAAAATGTAGCTAAAATCGGATAAACATGATATTTTATTCCTTTTCATCACATGATCAGTATTATAAGTTTGTTAGATTCAGTACTTGCTCCCGTCCTGACAGGATAACGTTGTAGGTATCCTTACTGAGGAGGAGTTACTCTGCGACTCATATTATGGAGATACTGTCGAGTACCAGGCTTTGTCTAACGAGGATGTTCCTGCGGGATAACTCGTCTAGTTTGCGTAGTTGTTTGGGATATTTAGTGTAGTCATGTATTAGACTACGTATTTTATAATTGGATATGTATCCAGTTTTACATTTCAGACTTGTACTTGGAATTATTTCTATATGAGACGACTTTTGTGTTTGGAGCATTTATGACTCTTATTTACTTATAGAACTGTTAGCACATTTAGTCTTATCTTGTTATTTCTAGAACAGCTTACTGCGCTTTATCTCAAGCGTAGGCTGGACATGACTCGATCCGGCCCAACAATTTGGGTAACGGATCGTGACATGTTTTTAGTGGTGGCCCATGCAGGTCGAGACTAAATTGTTTGGTTACGTTATTGTACCACGCATGCCTGCAATTAGGAACTTAAGGTAATTAGACAACATTAGGAATGACGCTTAGAACACCTAGAGGAATACTAGGGTTGCAACATAGGAAATACATCACATGCTTGCTATTATAATTAGATTTTCTTGCCTATGATTGCTTACTTTAAAAGAGTCCTTATAAGTCCTTTTTATTGTAATTAGATGGTGCTTACTCGTTCTTTCCAGTATGGCACACCTGAGAATGGTACACTCCCTATCCAGTCAGCTGACCAGTTGACTGATATACCCCTATCTCTACCTACCATACTCCTCCACTCCACAAATCTACCAACCCAGATGCCTCCACCACCTTCCACATCGCAGTCCCAGCAGGACCCGATACTTCTGCTACCCCCTATTACTAGACCTACCCAGGCTTCTGTCACACTCGATGGAAACCAACTGCTCACTCAGATCCAGGGGTTCCTAACAACCCATCAGGAGCAGACTACCCTACTCCGCCAGAGCATGGAGCGTTCTGAGGAACGTACCGTGGTCCCACCACCTGTAGAGCCACGGCAGTGAGCAGGGACGATCAAGGACTTCATGGGTCTGAACCCCAAGCAGTTCTCGGGGACTGAGGGCATAGTAGTAGCAGATGACTGGCTAGACTTGGTAGAGAAGAAGTCCTTGGAGTTAGGATGCCGGATGACCTCCAGGTCGAGGCAGCGAGATTTCTGCTGATAGACTTGGCAGGAGTTTGGTTCCGGAATGAGCCATTATTTGCGAGAGGGAGGGCCACTTGGGATCAGTTCAAGACCCAGTTCAAGAAGAAATTCTTCTCGACCACCGCTAGAGTAGCCATGGGGCTACGATTCCAGAACATCCAACAGGGGAACCGTTCTGTCGATGAGTATGCGGCAGAGTTTAGTCGCCTGAGCCGTTTCGCTCCTAGTCTGGTTGCAGACCCAAAGGAGATGACGCATAGGTTTTGCCATGGTCTAGTTCCAGACATTGGCATTCTTATAGTGGCGAACGGAATGACTGACTACTACCAGAGCCTAGAGTTGGCCCGGAGCATCGAGGAGCGTCTTCTGTCTTGCAAGAGGCCGACTTCTGTACACCTCGAGGGACCGTCCAAGCGTCAGACTTTCCAGCAGAGAGCACCGACGCCGCACCAGCAGACTTACCGTCCCCCTACGCCACATCACCCGACCCCGCCAGTTAGAGCCCCAGGACCCCAGCAGCAGCAGAAGGGAGGTTTGTGTGTATTCTGCAAGTGGGTAGGCCATGACGCTTCCATCTGCAGGAAGAGGTTGGGGAAGTGTTTAGCTTGCGGGTCTGCCACCCATCAGCTTCGGGAGTGCCCAGCTGCCATGGGACCTAGAGGGCCGCTCTCGACTCAGCAGCAGAGGTTTGGGCAACATCTGCAACAGCAGTAGGGACCCCAGGGGAAGGCTTATAGTCTAGCCCTTGAGCCGGAGCCAGAGCAGGTTTCGGAGCCAGATTACCTAGCTGACGTCATCACAGGTCATATTTATTTGCATACTTTTTTAGCTCTATGCTTGTTTGATTCTGGTGCATCTCATAGCTTACTGTCATTAGAGTTTTTGCATAAATACCATCTAGTAGCTACACCTACCGAGGAGATTAGTAGAGTAATGACGGGAGGCGGACCAGTGCCTATTAGAGCTATCTATAGATGCTCTATTTTTATAGCCGGAAGAGAGTTCAGTGGACGATTCTTTGTGACGCCACTCCCCGATTATGATATTATATTGGGGATGGACTGGCTTAGCTATGCCCCTGCAGCTATAGACTGTCATGAGGGTAGTATTCTGTTCAGTCCCCCAGGCACAGCACCATTAAGTGTCAGGAGGACAGGGCCGGAGGTCAGCCTAGAGCCGAACTGTTGTGCGACAGTTGGGGATGTAGCACCGCCACACCCTATCATTAGAGAGTTTATGGATGTATTCCCAGAGGATCTTCCAGGACTTCCGCCTGACAGAGATGTGGAGTTCACTATAGATTTAGTACAGGGTTCATCACCAGTATCCCGGGCTTGCTATAGAGTGAACCCCAAGGAGGCCGTAGAGATGAAAGAGCAGATTGATGACCTGTTGAAAAAGGGTTTCATTCGATCTAGTGCTTCTCCATGGGAAGCGCCAGTGCTCTTTGTGCTTAAGAAGGATGGTACAGTTCGGTTGTGTATTAACTACCGGGCGTTGAATGCCATCACCATCAAGAACAAATATCCTCTGCCCAGGATAGATGATTTGTTGGACCAGTTGAGTAGGACAAAAGTGTTTTCCAGGATAGACTTGAGATCCGGGTACCACCAGATGAAGGTCAGGGCAGCAGACATCCAGAAGACGGCGTTCAACACGAAGTACGGGCAGTACGAGTTTCTGGTGATGCCATTTGGTCTCACAAATGCGCCAGCTGTCTTTATGAATTTGATGAATAAGATATTTCACCAGTATCTGGATAAGTTTGTCGTAGTATTCATCGAAGACATCCTGATATACTCGAAGACGCCGGAGGAGCATACAGAGCACTTGCGGATAGTTTTGGGGATTCTGAGGCAGAAGAGGTTGTTTGCTAAATTGTCGAAGTGCGAGTTCTTTTTAGACCGAGTGGAGTTTCTCGGCCATGTAGTTGCTTGAGAGGGAGATGTGGATCCCAGAAAGATTGCTGCAGTTGAGACATGGAAGGCTCCGACGTCAGTTTCAGAGATCAGGAGTTTTCTGGGTTTAGCCGACTATTATAGGAAGTTTGTCCAGGACTTTGCTAGGATAGCTGAACCCATGACGAAGCTGACGCGGAAGGACGCAGAGTACATTTAGTCAGAGGACTGCCAGACAGCGTTTGAGGAGCTGAAGAGGAGGCAGACGACCGCTCCAGTTCTGACATTACCTTTAGGTTCTGGAGGTTTCACCATATACAGCGATGTTTCAGGAAAGGGGCTAGGATGTGTCCTACAGCAGCATGGGAAAGTGATTGCTTATGCATCTAGGCAATTGCGGACTCATGAGCGAAACTATCCTACCCATGACCTAGAGTTAGCTGCGGTGATCTTTGCACTCAAGTTATAGAAAGATTACTTAGACGGAGAGCGTGTGGAAATCTTTACTGACCACAAGAGCTTGAAGTATGTGTTCACGCAGAAAGAGCTGAACATGAGGCAAAGACGATGGTTGGAGTTGATGGAAGACTTCAACATCGATTTATAGTATCATCCCAGGAACGCAAATGTGGTGGCAGATGCGCTGAACAGGCATCCGATAGCATGGTATCTGATGATAGATCGGCATTTGCAGGAAGATCTGGAGAAGCTCGGTATCGAGATAGTTCTGCCAGGATCAGTGATACAGATGATGGCGCTTGACATTCAGTCAAGTTTGATGGAGCAGATTAGGGAGGCACAATCTACAGATGAGTGCCTTCGCAGACTTCGAGCCCAGGCTTTAGCTGGATTGCTGGATGACTTCACTGTAGTAGAGGATGGATCCTTAAGGCATGACAGCCGATTATACGTGCAGAAAGGAGGGCTGGTAGAGGCAGTCTTGCAGGAGGCGTACTGATCGAGATATTCTATTACCCTGGTGCTAACAAGATGTACCATGACTTGCGGGAACATCTTTGGTGGCACGGGATGAAGAGGGATGTATCATATTTTATTTTGAGATGCCTAGTTTGCCAGCAGGTCAAGACGGAGCGCCAGAGGCCAGCTGGTCTATTGCAGCCGTTACCCATTTCCGAGTGGAAGTAGGAACAAATTACGATGGACTTTGTCTTAGGGCTTCCTCGTTCCCAAGGAGGAAAGGATGCCATTTGGGTCATCGTGGACAGGCTGACGAAGTGTGCGCACTTCATACCCTTCAAGGTGGGGCTTTCCACTGAGAAGTTGGCGGAGCTTTACATGCAGCACATTATTCGCTTCTACGGAGTAAAAGTGAGCATCGTGTCGGACAGAGACAGCAGATTCACGTCCCACTACTGGAGGAGCTTGCAGGAGGAGTTGGGCAGTAGGCTCAAGTTTAGTACGGAGTACCACCCGCAGACAGATGGACAGTCCGAGAGGATGATACAGATACTGGAGGATATGCTGAGGACCTGCCAACTGGACTTTGGCTGATCATGGGAGAGCCATCTGCACTTGATAGAGTTTTCATACAACAACAGCTACCAAGCCAGCATCGGTATGTCTCCTTTCGAGGCACTATATGGACGACGATGCCGTACACCGCTCTTTTAGGATGATGTTGGGGACAGAGTTATGCTTGGGCCAGAGATGATCATGGATGCTGCAGAGAAGGTCAGGATGATCAGAGACAGGCTCAGAGTAGCTCAGGACAGGCAGAAACACTGGGCTGATGCTAGTCGCAGACCGATGGAGTTCGCAGACGGTGATATGGTGCTAGTGAAGATATCACCTACTAGAGGGACGACCCGGTTCGGACGAGGAGGGAAGCTGAGCCCCAGATACATCGGGTCGTTCGAGATACTTGGCAGGATCGGAGAGGTAGCTTACAGGGTTGTACTTCCACCCAACCTAGCAGGAGTTCACGATGTCTTTCACGTATCTCAGTTGAGGAGATATGTTCCGGACCCCAGTCATGTGCTAGATCATTCAGAGTTGGAGATCGAACCGAGCCTTACAGTTACTGAGCAGCCAGTAGAGATATTAGACAGGAGAGAGAAGAGGCTGAGGAACAATGTTATACCCTTAGTATGAGTAGTTTGGAGCCGTCACTCTTCGGGTGAATCTACTTGGGAGAGGGAGTCGGACATGAGGGAGAGATACCCTTACTTGGTCGATCCAACCGCTGCGATGGAACCGCCCGTTCCCGCTTGATACCTTAGAGGTTAGTTTCAATCGTAGCCTTAGTCATTTATTTGCATTGCTTGCTATGTTAAAATAAATATAGGGTCTTCAATCCTTGTGAATTTCGAGGACGAAATTTTCAAGGAGGAAAGACTTGTCAGCCCCTGTTTTTCAAAATTAATTAAATTAGAATTAATTAGTTGCTAATGACCTGTTTAGAATTAAAATATTTTATTATAATTTTTAGGAATTTTTTTAGAATTTTTAAATGATTTTTAAATGAGTTTTAAATACTAAAATACTAATTTACAATTAATTAAAATGTTTTAATATCTTTTTGTAATATTTAGAATTGTTTTAATATTATTATGCAATTTATTAATTTGTTAATATAATAGTTTGCAAATTAAAAATTTTATATTTCTGTTATGCAAAATTATTATTTGTATTTACCTACTAGAGGGACCTAATTGTAAATCCTAGAATCCTAGGGACCCTAATGCGAATCCTAACCCTACCCACCCCCGACGACCGCCAGCTCTCCGACGACCGACCCCCTTTTCTCCACCATTTTTGGCCGCCCAACCGACCTTCGACCGACCTGGACCCCTATAAAAGAACCCCCACACTCTCCCCGACCCGAACAGCACCACCACGACCCATCCCAGTCTACCACCATCCTCGTCTTCTCCATTCTAACTCGTCTGAACCCTAACTCCGACGAACCCCCGTCCAGCCTCCACAGTAGTCGCCGTCGTCATCGACCACCCCCAATCGATTTGCCGCAATGAGCTGCGACCAGTGCCGCCCGAGCGCCACCGCCACATCGACTCCTCCGCCGTCCAGCACCCTCGAACCCCATCAAGACGTCGGACACGTAAGTAGCAGTGTGGAAACCGTGTCGTACGTGTCTCGTACACTCTTATGTGGTTCGCCCGGATATGAGGATCCTAACCCAGTGCTCGGACACGCGAGACTAGACCCGTACGTGTCGTGCTTAGCACGAACACTCGACTCCTGTGTCCCTAACTGTCAGGACACAGGGTTTGTTTTATCGGGTTTTATTATTATTAACTTAAAAACCTAAATAAATGTACCCCGAATCCTAACCCTAAAACCCAGAGCGGGCTGACCCCCTGGCCAGCTCGACCGCGCCCAAGAACTCGACCCTGTGGGGTGAGTTCGAAGCCCCCTGCTGTCTGTTTCATTATTTTTTCTTTTTATTTTCTTTTGTTTTATTTTGTTTATATATATATATATATATATATATATATATATATATATATATATATATATATATATGCTGTATTATATGTATATATATACTGTATTTGTATATATATATATTTTTTTATATTTAGTACTTTATTATATTATATATGTGAATATATATATATATATATATATATATATATATATATATATATATATATATATATATATATATGTATTTATGTATATATGTATATATGTTCATGTGTATATATATTATTAGGTATACTATTATATATATGTATACAATATTATATATATATATATATATATATATATATATATATATATATATATATATATATATATTTTATAGTTAAGTATTTTATAGTTAAGTATTTCTTATATATACATATGTATAGTTAACATGTGTATGTATATATCCACTATGTATATATATAAATATCTATATATTTATATGTATATATATAAATTTTGTGGTTATACATTTTATATATGTATTTCAAAAATTCTACTTTGTACAAAATATTATTGTGCATAAATTCTCAAGTCATTTTTATTGTTTAAATTAGGACTTATATATATATATATATATATATATATATATATATATATATATATATATATATATATATATATATATATATATATATATATATATATATATATATATATATATATATTTCATATATAAAATATATATATATATATATATATATAATTTAAAATCCTGTATTTTATTACTGCAACCATTTGGTATCCAAGCCTAACATGGGTCTTTGGGCTCCAATATGTTTTCACACATTCAAGACCCGTACAAGTCATATTGGACTTGATTCATGGCCTTGGGTCCTGTATTTGAACTCTGGTTCAAATTATGTACATGGACAAAATACGTAGATAATTAATTATTTAATTTCAATTGTGTACCATACTTTTTTGAATTTCTAAAAATATTTTTATTGCTGTTAAAATTCTAGAAAAATAGTATTTAGATACTATGTTAATTTAGCTAATTTATCATAATTTTTACAGTATTTAATTTATAGTTTTGCCACTGTTTTGGCATATGAAACCAGAACTCACTTTCTGTGTACTTATGAAAACTGATTCTTATAAAATACATGTACTGGTTAATAAATTCCAGAAAAATTATAATAAATTTCTATAATTAACAAGGATCATTCTGGTACTTTATTTTATGTAAACTTGAGCTTTTTGTCTATCTCAAAAATTGTTGACACACATTGTACAATTGATTTATTTATTGAATAATTACGACTTGCAACTTTTTGTGTTGTTTTGTGTTTTAGTCGTTTTGGACCTCACCCCACACTAGTGTAAAGACCCTAGAAAGTTAGCTTGAGTATTGTGTCACCCCACATTGGTCTCCTATGCTAAAGTCATCATTTTGGCTAGGTGCCCAGTCACAAGTCGTGTTGCACCACTTAGTGTCTTAGTGTTTAACTTAGTGTAAAAACTAAGTTATGTATTTATTTCTACAGTGACGAGTTACCAGGCATCTATAGCATTCTTATCGCTGCTTTGCTTTGCTAGATGCAAGTAATTTCTACGAACTTTATATACTGCTATAACAATAAACTGCGTTTCACCAACCATATTAAATGCTGATCCTTGGGGTAGCAAGTTAAAACTTTGCATGTTGTATTACTTTCAGTCTCTGCCATGTTTAGGATAATTTTCATATCTCTTACATGTTTAAACAACGGGTTAAGAGGAAACTGCTAGTAGTGTACGTGCTCATGACCCCCTTCTCCGTATGTATTTACCGAGCACCGTTACATTCTATATGTATTTGTGTCGTATGTCTGGTCCCGCCTTTGTGTATGGATGTACACCGATGCCGTTAAGTGTACGTATGTACACTTCAGAAAATTGATATGTACCGCTGTACATCCTGATTACCTATTGACTGATCACTCACCTACTACAGTTTTAAACTTTAAAAACAATAAATTATTGCCATGATAAAATGTAGCTAAAACTGGATAAACATGATATATCATTCCTTTTTATCACATGATCAGTATTATATGTTTGTTAGATTCAGTACTTGCTCCCGTCCTGACAGGATAACGTTGTAGGTATCCTTACTAAGGAGGAGTTACTCTGCGACTCATATTATGGAGATACTGCCGAGGACCAGGCTTTGTCTTACGAGGATGTACCTGCAGAAAAACTCGTCTAGTTTGTGTAGTTGTTTGGGATATTTAGTGTAGTCATGTATTAGACTACGTATTTTATAACTGGACATGTATCCAGTTTTACATTTTAGACTTGTACTTGGACTTATTTCTATATGAGACGACTTTTGTGTTTGGAGCATTATGACTCTTATTTACTTATAGAACTGTTAGCACATTTAGTCTTATCTTGTTATTTCTAGAACAGCTTATTGCACTTTATCTCAAGCGTAGGCTGGACATGACTCGGCCCGGCCCAACAATTTGGATAACGGATCGTGACATCTGAGGCTCAAAGTAGAACTGGATACTGCTTCCTCAAGATCTTAGCCTGAACTCTCTGGGTCTCTAACACATCCCGGAGAAGTCTAAATTTCTGAGCTCCATCAGGAAACAACCCTCCCGAGAATATGATATATGGTACCTCTATAGGAGGCAAAGGAAGACTCTCAGTCTTAGGCGAAGCTACGCTACACTCAAGGATAGGCTTTGGTCATCGGTGCCCTACTGGAAAGGTTAAGGGAAAATAATAATCATTAAGGCTGTAAGACAGACTAACATCCTATATTCAAACTGGTAGGTATTATAAATAACAGAGGAATCATCTACAAGGGGTTACCATTCTAATACCAATGCTAACTATCATCTATGGGGTACAGACACTCTACAAGTCATCATATCAGTACACTATGAAAGAACTATATATGAATAAGCTCTACAAAACTAAAATATTCCTACTCTTAAGTTATTCGATGATGGAATACAATTTTTTTATAATAACGGAAGGGTATGATAGAGATGATATGTTTAAAAACCTTCTCAAGATATAATATGATAATCATATGCGCCTGTCCAAAATCATATTACTCAGAATCCTTGTCATGCTAGTAAGCAAGGCTGCGATAAACGATAGATTCTATAACTGGGGTATGCACCTCTATAATCATGTCGTCTAGAATTATCGCTATGTCGACTAGTATAGCTGCGAAAAATTCCAAATCTCATAACCAAGATATGTACATCCGGAGTCAGGGCTCTACGTTTCTGCCACGCCGGCTAATATGGCAGCGATAAACATCAGGTTCCATAATCAAGTAGACGTTTACCATCCCTGTTATTCCCGTCAACATATGTTATAAGAAAATATCGTAACTCAGGCCCTAAAATTCATCTCGATTGGAAAATCAAAATCAACAACGATCCATCAAAAATCAAATTCAATAACAAGGAGTAAGGGTGAACAAAACAAAGGAAGGGATTTCAAATTGAAGTTTAAATAAGATTCTCAAGGGTGGTCCCAGGAATCTCTTAAGGATTTCTAACTGTGATTGAGTATCCTCTCATCCTAACACCTTACTTCCTGTGTTCTATCGTAGGCTCATAGTAGTAGAACTAAGTCGTTGCGCTACTACGATATCGCAATAATGCGACTCTCGACTTGCATAGGCCACCACTAAAACGTGCCACGACCCCAACCCAGTGTAGGGGCACGAGAAGTGGGTACGACCAACCTACGCCGCAGTGTCGGTGGTAGAACGCTGTTCTAGGTCACTATCTAATCAATAACTCACACAATTATATAATGTACTTGTCACAATCTCAACACTGAATGGAGGACAGGTATAAGATATGATAATATCCAATCACAATCTAAGCACGATAAGATAACACAGGAGTCTAACTACTATATATAAACTCAAAACAACAACAACTTAAATAAACTCCCAAAATCTCAACAATCTCAAATACCACATATTACAAAATAAGTTCTAAAAGAGAAACAAAACCATAAACTAGTAATCTACTCCAAGCTCTACTGGTCCTCTATGCTAGCTGTGAATCTCCAGGTTACCTGTAATATTTTCAACAGGTCCAGTCTGGACAGGAACGAGCACAAAATCTTAACAGTTCATATCAAAACTGGAATATAAAGCATGCAATAGAGTAAACTACATAAAACGCTAAAAGAAAGTACACGTAGTAAAAGAGAGAGAACTGTAATGTAATAGCTACTATAAGTAGAGAACTATTAGAGGCTAGTGATGTAGAGCACAAGATAGACATGTAAACGGCTTAAATTTGCACAAGTTTGCAATAAAGAGTTTGGACAATGATTACACTACTTTGGAATTGTTCACATGACTGCATCTACTCCTCCGTACCCCCAATCAATACACAAGGATCCAAACAAGTTATGTTATTGTACAATATTTCACATGAGGGTCCATAAATTAGTGCACATGAAGTTATACATGAGGGCTCTGTGAACATGAGAGTACATGAATCACAAGAGTATACATGAATAGTAAAAGTATAGGAGTACATGATGAAAGTAAAACGCACATGACATGATATACTCGATGCTCCCGAGGGAGATAACATATCAATGTAAGGATCCATATAGTACTAATCCGTGTTAACAACGTAACAGCATCATGTAAAGTAATCTAGAGCAAGAATATAAATCCTAACAAGTATGAAATAATCAGAGAATGTACTCGCTTGATACCCTGAACAGCTGATATAAAAAGATGGCCAACTGGAGTCAAAGAGTCCTAGTTAGAGCAACACAGGTTATAAAGAGTTCAATTTATATGGTAATTGAAATTATAATGCAATATATATGAGTCTAAGTCAATCTAGGTCAAAGTCAACGCTTGGTCAACTCTGGTCACCTAGTCTAGTCAAACTAGGACAGCTAGTCTAATGTGGTCAAACTGTTAAGGTTTGGTCAACAAAGGTCAAACTAGTCTAGGTTAGTCAATTCCAGATCTAAAACAAGTCTACGGCCTAAACAATCAAGTATACTAGAACCATTGCTATCTAACATATAGCCTAAATCAAGACACATAGCTAAACCAGATAGCTAATAAGGCACACAAACTTAGTTATATAATATACATTACATATATATCACATATATTCTTATCCATATAGTACCACCCTAACACATACATATAGATATCATATATCAGTATATACATATCCTTACTATGAACCAAAACCCATATCTATATACTCTCATAATATATATAGATACTATATAACCCAAATATATAACTTATCTATATAATCCTTCCACAATCTAACATCACCTACTCAAACTCAAACACTTAGACACTAACCCACTAACACTAGGATACCATATCAACCTTGGTCATATTGGCATTCCAAAACCATACCTTGGTCTAAGGTAACTAATAAATTACCTTGAAGGTATAGGTAATTCATATTTACCTTAAGATACTAACTTGGTATCATGAGATACCAAGATACCCCCTCAAATATTAATTAACTAACTATCTAATGTACTAACATAACATCTTAATTAATATCTAACATATGACCTATAGAGAAACTTGCTAACATACCAATATATAGAACTACACATAACTAACATATCAATATCTAATATACTAAATATCTAACTCAAACTATCTAACAACATATCAAATATCTGACAAAATCCTAACTTCTACTATATAACTAACATTCATACTAACAAATATAACTTATACTAACATATAACAACTCTATATAACCCTCTACTAACCAACATCTAACAAACTACTAAAATTAATACACTAACATAACAACTCTAACTATCTAACCCTCTACTAACCACATCTAATAACATACTACATATATAACTTACACTAGCATATAACAACTCTAACATATCTAACCCCTCTACTAACAACATCTAACAAAACATACAAACTATATTACCTATATATATAAAAAAAAAAAAAAATAAAAAAAAATATATTATATATATTATATATATTATATATATATATATATATATATACATATACTCGACAACCTGTGATATCTATATTCATTTAATATACATACTACATAGGCTCATAGGTTACACAAATGTCTATATCATGTAGTCACTCTTCTACTTAAAATCAACACTGTACCAATTAGACGTTCACAAATTCTAGGATTAAAGTATGTCGTAGCCCTTCGTGTTAGCTTTCCAAAACTTTAAACGGGTCGCATTTTCGTGTCAGGAAGCTACCGGAATCGTGAAAACACCGAAACACGTTTGTCTTTTGGATAGCTGACACTCAAATAGTTTTACAGAAAGTTCCAGAACGATTTGGCTTATTAAATATATATTTGGAAAGCTAACTTCGATACGGTTCTTTTTAAAAATGGGAGATTAATTGGAGTTCTGATCTAAAGTTATGACATTTCTAAGTTGTTACGGTTACTAAAAACGTGGATGAATATTATGACGAATTTGGATTGTTTCAACAAAAGAAACAGATGTAGGCCAAGATACTTGGATACCACCATAGGTATCCAATGAATTCATTCTAACCATCCTAACTAAGATCAATCCACTATCTAACCATTCTAAAACTGAATTTAAAACAAATTAATCCTATTAGGCAATAAATCAAACAAGGAGTGTCCTAATTTAGGATCTATCAGTAGGACCCAAAACACATATAAATCCTCAAGAGAGCTCCAAATGGCCTCAAACTTGAATGTAAAGAAGGTACATGCATGGAGGTGGATCCTCTAGATTCAAAACTAACTAATATGCATAGAAAATCAATTTAAGGGTTGTTTTACCTATTGGAGTGGAATCCCAATGATACTCTCAAGGACACGGCTCCGACACGAAGATCTTCCAAAAAGGACAC
>JANAVB010014196.1:0-48032 GCA_029216955.1 Iris pallida | reverse complement strand
CCTGCCGATCGTCCTCTGGGGTTTAAGGTTGCGGCTAGGGTCGCAATGTGTCGAGAGGTTATAGGGTTTTTTACTCGCGCTCGCTCTCTCTCGATATCTATAGTCGGTTGTGTGTTGTGGAGACTTGGATCGGGCTGCTACTGGCTTGGCTTAGCTGGGTTGGGGTTTGCTTGTGTGGGCTTAGTTGTGCTCGAGTAAATAGCTAGATGAGTATTACCAAGCTTTAAAAAATGTACAGGAATATACACATTCAACTAAAAGAACTTCCGAAAATTAGAAACATGAAGGAGATGATGAAGAATCAACCTATAGAAAGAAAGATAATTCGCTGGAAGAAAAACATAAAAAGTGTCCATACCAGTATGATGAAAATACAGTAAGCTTGAAGCAAGGAATTTTTCTAAATCTAAACCAGTGCCTTCTAACAAATTTATTCAATACTTGAATAGAAAATGAACATAAGAGAAGTAAACTTGACTGAGAACTTTCAAAACAAGAGACCAGAAAGATAAAGTGATAGTGCAGAAGCTTCTGAATTGTAAATGAAACTGGAAATTTGAAAGTATAGACAAAACTGGAATTGTAACCGACTTGAAAGTAAAAAAGGAATATGTAGCATAAATAGCCACACAAAAACTAAGAACAAAATTATGACAATATATAACAGTAACACTGACAATATATATACATACATATACTGTTCTAGTCAAGGGTCCCACAAATATAAAATGACATTTCAAGAAAACGTATTATTTTCGAAAATAACAAATATATAAAATATAAATATAACTTTAATAGCAATATATATTTTATTTAACCAATATTTATAATTAGTCATTGATCATTAAAATAAAACACCCATATACATGCGGTATATCTATATGGCCGTCTTGGTCGCACTAAGGGTCTACATGGCTTGGGCTCGGTTCGAGTCTAGTTCGGACTAGCTGAGTACAACCGGTCTTCTGCAAGTCAATAACTTAATTAATAAATAAATAAAACATCTATAAAGGTTAAGTCGCAACTTGGCCTGGTTTTCCTAGTTAGGACACACTTATGGTTGGGTCTTCCCCTACCATGGCTAAACACTAGTCAAAGCACTCCACTGCACTATCCGTGCCATGATTCCTAGCCGTCTTGTACTTCAAAACTCCACCATGGCTAAAGTCATCTACCGTAATAATTAACTAAATAATTATTTATAAAAATAAATATAAAAATCACCATTTAAATCAAATAAATAATAATAAAAAAATATTTCAAAAATTTCTGGGAAGAGGAGTTACAAATCTACCCACCTTAAAATAATTTTGACCTCAAAATTCTAATTCATGACTATCCCTTAAAATTCAAAGTCTACTATTACTTTAATCTCCTCAAATTTAATCTCTCAAAATATTTTATAACCTTTTTTAGTCATTTTATAACTCCGAATACTTAAGGACTTCTACCCATCTTTGGTCACACTACTCCTCAAAACACGGTCACTAAAATCTTATAATCTTCTAACTATTGCTAACAATTCTACCAACAGATATCTAGGCGTATGGCATCTATAATCTCTCATATCTATAAACAACCAAATATTCAATAGTCAAGCAATATTATACTATAACTTAAGAATTTTGATAAATTCTAGGCATTACGATCATTCGTCACCCCACCAACTACGAAGAGTCAAAAATCAATGGTTCGGAAGGCAAGAGAGAATAATCGAGATCAAATATGAAATTTCAAAGACGTAGCGAGATTTCTAGGAGAATTTGTAAGGCAGAGTGGATTGAGATTTCTAAGGATTTAGTCAAATTCGCAGGCTCGTACCGGTACAATTACGTAACCGATACGATATGCTCTGACCTGCATGGGCAACCAAATTGTTCCCTTATATCTGTTTCAATTCTTGTATGTAGAGGTTGACGAAGGGACTGGGCAGGATTGTGACAGGGATATGGGGGTTGTGTCCGAGAGTTGGATGTGTCCATGAGATGTGTCCATGAGTTATTCGTGTCCTGCAGTAGTTGAGTCCAGTGTGCGGTTGCGTTGGGGTCGTTTGGTACTGGAGGCTAGCATTGGCGTGGGCATATGCCTTGACTATTGAGGCTCTGTACGTGAGGGTTGGACTCCATATGATTCTTGTAGATTTGTTTGTTTTTATGAGATTCTTGATTTGTATAAATCTGTAGTTTTTTTTTATATTTTGCTAAGTTTTGGTATGTTGATTTAGACTCTGGTGGGTTTAGCCTGGGCTTATATTATACTGTGGGGATTTTATTTTGTGGTGCTATAGGTTTTCTGTGATAACTTGGGAAGCACGCTAATTATACTCTCAGTCTGTGGGTCATGTGAATAGATTCCCTGGGGTGTGTTAGTATGATGGGAACCTGCTGTGGTTTGAATGTCAAATATGGGTTGTGGATAGACTTTTGCTTTGCAGGTTTTAGAACCTTTGATTGTGTGGAACTGTCGTATTGAATGTTGGGTAAATTTGAATTCAAGCAGGAGGTAGCTGCTATGGGCTGGTATTGCATTGGGCCGGGGATTGTAGTTATATTTGCAGGTGATGGGTTTGGTTATAAAATGATAATATTGGAGTGTTCCAACATGATGTTATAGGTATAGTTTTGGCCAGGTCGCTGCTTGATTTCAGGAGGAATGACCTGGATATGAGTCCTCTTGCTTGCAGATTAATAGATAAGAAGGGTGACGTGTTGGATGATGGTTAGCAGAAGCAATGAAGGGTTCTTTCCTAAATGTAAAGCTATGTTGGGCTGGCCTGGTCTGGCAGGCTCTAGTCAAATATTATTATTAATAAACAAATATGGATTTTTCTTGATAAATACAAATCTCATAGAAGAATGCTAAAATATTTTTCTAGGTATATATGTATCATAATTATTATTTTGCTAAATTATTTTAGCTACTTTAAATATTAGTGCCATTCTAATAATTAGTGATGTATGGACGCTAAGTTATATGTATGAATACTTAGTTTATTGGAAGATTTGAGTTATTGAATAGTTAATTATATTAGGAAATGATTATTTCAAAACCTAACCAACTTGCACCACAGGTGGACATACAGGTTTTCTACCTACTCTTGATTACCCTGAGCAAGGCAAGTATACTCCTCGGACTTGTCTATTACTTCATGTCTTGTGTTTTCTATATTCATGCTTGTACCTTCTTGTTGACACGATATTTTACGAGATTGTCTTGTATCTTGTTTTCTGAGTTTACTTGTGTCTGGGAGGGAAAATACTACAGATGTGTGATCAAATCCGAGTTACAATTCATGTGAATAGCTTAGGCCCCGCATCGTGCACGCGGGACCGAAACCGTACGATTTCATGTTCCGTGTTCTACCCAAGCCGATCACACATTCTGGATGTATTTCAAATATATTACACATGTCAGGTTTTTGTACATTTCATGTTCAGGCTACATATCATGTTCCCTGTATTTGCTTTTCAGTATTCATGTTCTTGTTTCCTGTACTCATTTCCATACCATGATGTTTTGTTCATTTCCCTGGATATACTTAGCTCCGCTCCTGACTAGGATATGTTGCAGGTGTACTTGCAGGATATTGT
The DNA here is from genome assembly GCA_029216955.1 of Iris pallida. Classification (NCBI taxonomy): domain Eukaryota; kingdom Viridiplantae; phylum Streptophyta; class Magnoliopsida; order Asparagales; family Iridaceae; genus Iris; species Iris pallida. Next base: position 44,442 of record JANAVB010014196.1, on the reverse strand, counting down.
TTTACCTTATGGGCCAGAGCCCGGGATCTTAGCTGAGCAGGATGGAGCCATGACTTAGCTTGAGGTTTCAGGTTTAGATTATTTTAGCTATTCCTCTAGATATTGTATGTTCTTAGAATTCATAGCATATTTTATTCCTGTTGACTCTGGTACCTTTACGTTATATGGATTTGTGGATTATGGTGATCTTTCTGGGATCGTTTATAGATGTTGTAATTTATACTTATTCATATTGACTTGTTAGTTTCCCTAGCTTGGTACAGCTTACTACGTTGAGTCTTCCAAAGTAGGCTGGACGTGTCCGACTCGTGTCCGATTATTCGGGGCGGGTTGTGACATATTTTTAGTGGGCCCATACAGGTCTGTCCTAATAGTACCTAGGTATTAGAGTGCTATTGGGGGACTTGTTAAAAACTAGAGAAACTTGATCACAGCATAGAAAATCGGGTACATCGGTATATTGATATTCTATAAACACTTGTTGTTTTTAGGTTTAGGATATTTAACAGTTTTCTGTTTTTTAGATAGTTCAAAAGCACACGACACCGGAACAGTCGATCCACCTACACTTGAGGGTTTCGAGCCTCCACTACTTTCTATCGCCCTACTATCCCCATGGGTAGTACGTAGTTGACGGAGACGTTTCAAGAGTCTCTTGACACTTAGAGGGAGCATGCCATCCTTTTTCCAAGCCAGATTTGTAGGTACACTCTCTGAGCCAAGAAGGACTTCTGATTTCTAGACTCTCGATCCTTGGACTTCCCCGACACCGAGCGCATATTTTGCACTGAGGAGCAGATCGAGAACCTGGAGCTGCCACTGAAGATCACCTAAGTCTCCTAGGACCCGAATCCTCTTAAGATTTGAGCTACCAGCCAGGAGATTCAGAACATAACACGGACAATAGGACGCGACGGGAAGTTTAAGCTCATGAAGGACATGAAGACTTATGATGATATAGCAAGTACCCTGGACCCGTAAAGCATCGCAACAATCAGACGACATTTCTTCAGTCACATCATCAGAGGCAGATTCAGGCCACCTTCGTTGTGTGTTCTACAAGAGGACGGACATCATGTTGACAAGTGCCGCAAGAGGCTTGGACTCTATTTATACTACGGATTTCTGCTTACCGAATGAAGGATTGCCAGCAAGTCGCAGATCACAATGGCCGAGGAACATCAGGATCTCAGCAGCCAGCACGCCAGCAGCCGTATATTCTTGCCAGAGCTCATGTACTTAAGCCCCAGCGGGAGATTCAGATTCATAGCCAGCCGACGATCATTGCAATTTTTGCCACCGTTCAGGACACCACTATGACGAGTGCCAGAAAAGATTGAAGCTCTGCTTGTTTTGTGGACCGCCTGCCATCAGGACAAGGATTGCCCGAGGTCGTTGATCGCACTGCCAAAGGCGAGCACGAGGAGCACCAGTACAGCAGCAGAAGGACTGCCTCTCTAGATTCAGCAACCGCATGGAGCACTGCCGAAAGGACCAGCCTATGTCAGGACAGCTGAAGAAGTTGAAGTGATTCCAATTCCTAAAGAATACTGAAGATGGACTGAAGACAGAAGACTATTTTTTATGGTTGGAGAAAACCATGGATCGTGATTCACTATCCAGCAGAAGGACCGTGCTTGCTATAGGTCATTTCTGTGATAACTTGGGAAGCACACATTATACTCTCAGTTTGTGGGTCATGTGAATAGATTCCCTGGGGTGTGTTAGTATGATGGGAACCTGCTGTGGTTTGAATGTCAAATATGGGTTACGGATAGACTTTTGCTTTGCAGGTTTTAGAACCTTTGATTGTGTGGACTGTCGTATTGAATGTTGGATAAATTTGAGTTCAAGCAGGAGGTAGCTGCTATGGGCTGGTATTGCATTGGGCCGAGGATTGTAGTTATATTTGCAGGTGATGGGTTTGGTTATAAAATGATAATGTTGGGAGTGTTCCAACATGATGTTATAGGTATAGTTTTGGCCAGGTCTGTAGTGCCCCGTACCGCTCAGTCAATCGGAGGAATCGAAACACCAACGGCGTTCGGACTTAGCCTTGCAACGGCTGCTCGAAGACATCGCTCGGTCGAGGCGACCGCTTGCTCAGGTGGGGTTTTCGGTGAACTTGCCTCATCTTAGACTTCACATAATAATTCGTATGTTTTCAACTTGCACAAGTAGGCTTGGAAACAAAAGACAAATCCACATAGATAAGGGAATAATTCCGACGGGTCGAATTGAGTTAGAATATGGAAAGGTCCAACGGTCGGCTTAGAATTGTGTACGGCGTGCTTTTAAAATGACACTCGATCCTTCGTCCCGTGGTTTGGGAGAAGGAAAGTTGGTTTGAGTTGGCAAAGTTATGAACGTAGCCTAAGTCATAGGCGTCGCCCGCATAAATGCTTCATAAAGCATGCACGGTCCCATCGTCCAAGGCTTGGCATAGCCTTGGCTTGCCCTATAAAGTTAAGTTGTTTTGCACGGCTTATGACATAAGTCTAGGCACCCAAATACTTGGTCATTCAGAAGTCGAACGCATGCACGACACATTCCCGTAATACGAGGCTTGACGCAGCCTTTGCTCGTCGATTCATTGTGTGTTTAAGTCAGGCAAGTTATGTTAGGCTATCGGAGTGGTAGCAAGCACAGTCCTACGAGTTCTACGGTTGGGTATAACCACATAGTCCTACGGCCGAGACCCGTCATATAAAGTATGACTTGGACGATAGCGTCGCGTAGAACATAAGTCGGTTAAGGCACGACACGGACTTAGTGTTTAAGGCATGAACCACGGTTGATTTAATGAGTTTTGGAGAAAGGACTATCGAATAGGCATTCATGAGTTGAATGAAATGATATGGAAACATGGAAAGAATGCTCGCGACCGTGGGTCGTCGAGGGGTCTCAAATGATGGAAGTCTTGATATTGGTTTTGAAAGAGAGGGTAACACTGAAAGAAGGATGACTATGTGAGACGTCAATTTGAGTCGAGTCTTGCATGGTCATTGGACAACTTGTCGACAAGGGCGATTTGTTTCCTCGGACGACAACCCGTGGCCACGGGACCATTCCGGAAAAAACCGAGGGTGAATGTGAGCGGGATAGATGAGCCGAAAGATAAGTATTCGTGGACGCTCATTAGGGCTAGCTACTTGCGATTACCGGTCCATCCTATACCAGCTATGTGTCCAAGATAGCTTGTCATGCTAGTGACCTCATATAGATGAGTCGGCACGGACGGCAATCCGTGAGTGTGCCTTTGGATTGAGTCGAGTATTGAGTGGACTATATCAATGAGTCGAGTTGAATGTGTGTGTACAGTTAGAACACAATATTGGCCTAAGATTGGTTGAAACGTAGGCGACGTGCTTCGGCACGAGATGTGGCGTCGAGTCTTATGTTGTCGTCATATAAGTTGCATAGTTATGATTGAGTTATCTTGAGTTTAAGTCAGAAGATGCCGCAAGGCAAAGTCGGTCGAGTGACATTTAGTCCACAAGTCCTCATTGGGTCAGTTGGTGATTGAAGTAGAAAGGGCCGCGAGGCGGTGATATGGTTTAGTCACTCTGAGTTACGAGGTACGACACGATGGATTCCTAGCACGATCACATAGAAATGGAGCCTCATCGCGTAGTTGCGTCTCTAATTTTGGCCGAAAGGCAAGCACGACTTGATAGGTTAACGTTGTTGAGTCGACGTTGTTGTTGCGAGCACGGGATGGTCTAGAGACACAAAAGGCTAATTCGTCGGTCCTAAAATAATCCTAAGACAAGAGTAGAAAGACAATCAAAGGGACTATGTTGTACAAAGTAAATGAACGTATCGGTTTTGTATGGGTGGGCGAGGAGCTCATTCCACCAGTACAGTTGAGTACTGACACCCACATAGTTTTTATGTGCAGGCACAGGTAGAAGCTCGTGGCACGGAGCTCGCTTGGATGCGTCGAGGCATGGAGTTCCTTGGCGATTCGAAGCATGAGGCCGTGGAGTCAACTTATACAGGATATAATGTATGGACGTCGCCTTCCAAAGCATCCGCTGGCTCAAGACTTGTATTGAGAGATGAGAGAGAGCTGAGTGACTTGTAATGTGAGAAGAGTGAGCTTGAGTGATTGAAATCTTGGCCTTGCGCCCCATTGTAACCTTTGTTTCAATATCAATAAAAGAGTGCTTTGCAATGACTTGTGTTTTGCTTCAAATTCTGCTGCTATTATTCAATGTCTCTGCTTGGGACTTCTGTGCGATGACCCCGTCGCAGCCGCAGAAATCGGCCGTTATGGACCCGCCTTGCACGAGCGCAACCTAGGCTCGTGCGGCATCACGCCTTAGCGAGGACGATCGCTCCTACGGGAGCGAGGCCTGACATAATGGTATCAGAGCACGGCTTTACGTCCTTGGACTATCGATTGAATTTTTAACTCCGTTGTTTCCGTAAACTCTGAATTATTGCTTCCGCAAAAGTTGACATCGTTGGTGCGCTCTCTCTCAAATGTCCTACGGGATATCCATACAATAAGTCTATCTATTTTACAAAAATGTAGGGGAACAGTTTTGATAAGAAACAAAAAGATGGTTCACGTAAGCACGGTTGGCTAAGTCGGGCTGGGCATATACACCAAAGTTGCGTCGACCTTAAAAAGTCGAGTACGGGATTCGTAATATTTCGAACAAGAATGAGTTAGACTTGATTGAGTAAATGAGATGACTATCGATAGGGGTGCTATCGAGCGACGATAACGTCGATGCGATATAGATGAGAGTGCTTGGAAATTGAAGAATGGTTCAAACAAAAAATTTGAAGAAGCCGATTTTGATTCGAATGATAGTTGAGGATTAGTTAAATGACTTCATCCCTGAGTGGTGTATGCGATAGCCTCAGGGATGTCGATCGATCGATTGAGGATTCGGGGTGTCAATGAGTCTATCAACGAGTGTCGCATGTAAGCAAAGCCATAGATTGAGTATCGTTAAACAAGTTATAGTCTTAAGATTTGACGAGTTGATTCGAACAACTTAGAAATTGACACGCACGGGACGTACACGGGATTAAGGATTGCGCAAGTGTGAAACGCGAAAATGATCGAGTAGATGAAATCAAATTGAGGAAAAGTTAAGGTGTAGCGAACGGATGACTTGATCGAAGAAATTGATACGGGTCGTATATGAAAAGTTAGCACGACAGATAGATAGCGTGCATGAAAAGTTGAATTTTGAAGTTATGTAATGACTCTAAGGATTGGATTGAATGTTGCTCGATGATTTGAGTCAGCAAAGAATGATGCGAATTGAGGAAACACGTTGGTCGATGACTTAAGATAACGGATGAACAATACGTGAAATTGGTTTGAGGAAATTGATGTTGTGAATGATTCGAGGGATAATGATTGAACTTGAACTTGAATGTCGAGGAGATTATCCAGTCGGATGATAGCATCATTCGCACGATTCGAAATTGGTTGCAAAGAAGATCGTCAAGTTACGCATATCGTCGATGGTATTGAGGCGTATCAAAGATAGATATGCGATAACTCGGGGGTACTCTGACTGCGAATAACGATCGTGCAAATGTTATTGTTCGGTTGGATGCTATACTTAGGATTTTGATTGAGATAAATGTTGGATGAAAATGATCGTGTCTTGATGGTTACGTTGATAGCCACAACGTCGACGATCTTGTCTTGCGAGTGCAACTCTAGCCTCGCACATGCGTTGCGTCTGATTTGGGGCGATCGTTCCGCGTGAGCACAGACATGTGATTCATGTCGCAGGAATGATCGAACTCGAAAAATCAGGATGCGGCAACTTTGATTGTCTTGACTTGTCGGTTTGATACGAAGGAAAATTTGAGGATGTTAGGACTTGCGTTTGATGAATGAAATAAACTTGAGGATTGAGTAGGTCCAATCCGCACATCGAGAATAATTAGTCTAGACTCGAACAAGAGTTACTTCCCGATGAGGATGTTTATCCTGCGGGAGCGTGCATGGTGATTCATGCCCACCGTGGATAATCTGACTCGTATGAGATCGGAGCTCAACGTATTGTTAAGTCAGATGACCTTGTGATCGATTTCGTGAATTAGGATAAATGACTTAGGGAGCATGGAATGTGAATTATGGATTAGCGATGAATTGTGTCGTAGCGTGTTTGATTTGAAAGGATTGATAGGCAGATTATGTCGAACGTGTTCGAAGAGATAGACTATGTGAAATGGCTTGTTGGTCGAGCGATATTAATGTATCGAAGATTTGGTTGAGTAAACTTAGCAAGGGCCACGAGGCGACGATATGGTTAAGTCATATTGAGTTTTGAGGCACGGCACGGTAGATTTGTAGCATGCTCACACAGAAATGGAGGCCCATCGTGTAGTTGCGTCTCTAATTATGGGCCGAAAGACAAGCACGACTTGATAGGTTAACGTTGTTGGTGCAAGCACGGGATGGTCTAGAGACACAAATAGGCCAAGGCGTCGGTCCTAAAACTGATCCTAAGGCAAGAGTAGAAAGACAATCGTAAAAGGGATACGTTGCACAAAAGTAAATTAACGTGTTGGTTTTTGTATGGGTGGGCAAAAAGCTCACTCTACTAGTACAGTTGAGTACTGACACCCACATAGTTTTTCATGTGCAGGCACAGGTAGAAGCTCGTGGTGCGGAGCTCGCTTGGATGCGTTGAGCACGGAGTTCCTTGGCGACTCGAAGCGTGAGGCCGCGTGAAGTTAAGACTTATACAGGACATAATGTATGGACATCGCCTTCCGAAGCTTCCGCTGGCTCAAGCATTATAATCGAGAGATGAGAGAGAGCATAGTGACTTGTATAATGAGAGAAAAGTGAGCACGAGAGACTTGTAATCATGGCCTTGTGCCTATTGTAATATGATTGTTCAATCTAAATAAAGAGTTCCTTTGAATAACTTGTGTTTTGATTCTAAATTTCTGCTGCATGTTCAATGTTTCTGCTTGGGACTTCTATACGACGACCCCGTCGCCGCCGATGTAATCAGCCATTATGAAACTGTCTTGCATGAGCACAATCTAGGCTCGTGCGGCATCACGCCTTAGCGTTCAATCGAACGGGGTGTGACATAATGTATCAGAGCACAACTTTACGTCCTTGGACTTCATGTCGATCTCTCAGTTTTGAAAGCCATCGTCGAAAAGAAGTGTGCGCTTTCTCTCAAAGGTCCCGCGGCATGTCCATACAATAAGTCCAAATATTTTCAAAAGCTCGTACAAGCGTTCAATCGAACGCATCGGTAGGCCAATGTCGGACGCATCGGTAGGCCTTTGTGCCGAACGGTGTCGAACTTGACTTGATAGAGAACACATGCTAAAGTTAGCAAAGTCGCGTGTGTGCCCAACTAGTCCTACGTCGATATTAGCAAATGAGCATGCAAACTCAGAGTATAGTCCGTACGGGATGGCTATGCACACAGCCTTTTGGCTAAGTTGTGTCGCGTGTCGCGCACCTCGACCTTTTGGTGCCAACGAGTCGCGAGAAATATGTATCGCTCGGTCGAAAACGGAGGTACACTTAGAGTGTATATCGATAGGAACGCTATCGAGCTAACGCTTAGGCGTACACGAAAGATTGGTCTAGATTTTGAGGAATAGTGCGAACGACTTAGTACGTCGATGCGACGTGAGCGATTACGCTAGGGATTCGTCGAACGAATCTGAAAGATGTCTTAGCGAATGATGCAAACGTGATTGAGGACTAGATCGATGGCTCGAATCTTGAGTGGTGTATGATTTGTCTTGGCAATCATTCGAGCGAGAATTAAGGATTAAGGGTAACGATGAGTATGTCGGCGAGGCGATACGATCGTGCAAATCCTTAGAACGTGTCACGCTTAGTTGGTCGTGACTTCGAATGTCCCGAGCGAGATGTCGTTCGGACAACTGGTGAATGGGCAACGCGAGTTAGAAAACAATTTGGAACAATGGGCAAAAATGAATGTCTTGATCGAGTAGACCTAGAGGATCGCACTTACGATTTCGGATTTGGTCAAAAAGGAGATTATGGAATATCCAACTCGGATAACAGCATCACGCACGACTCGGAGTTCGTTACAAAAGGAAGATCGTCAGGTGTAAGCCCCTAAATTTTTAAAAAATAGTTTTATAATTTTCAATAGCATTTATATATTTAAAATAATTAATATGTTTATTAGGAATTTTTCTAGAATTTTTAAATAATTTAATTAATTTTAAGGCAAAATATATCATTTTGTAAATATTTGAATTGTTTTAATATTGAATTACAATTTGTTGATTTGTTTTATATTGATTGCAAATATATGATTGTTTTAATTACGTTTGTAATTTTATTTGCAAACCGATAGGCTTAGTGCTATTTACAAGACCCCAAACTATGGGAGCCTTGCTGCAAACTACCATCACCCCCCCCCCCACGTTTTTTCTCTCTCCTCCCCACCTGCCCCCGACGACCGACGGCTGGCTGACCACCGCCCCGACAACCCGGCCTAAAACCTAACCCTAATCCTAATTCAAACCCTAATTCGACCGCCCTGTCCTCCTATAAATAGCCCCCAACCCCCAAACCCTAACCCTAGACTCACCCGACCACCACGACCGCCCTAAGCTACCGCAATCGACCCGTCTTCCCCGACCAGCCTCGCCGGAGATCACCGTAGCCCAGCCCGACGCCTAGAGACCACTTCGACCGCCCCAACCACCACCACTCGACGCATCTCGCCGAGACGAACACAGCGCCGCCTTCCTCCGCCGACCTCGAAACTTCCTCCGCCCTGTCGCAGCATCAATAGCACGCTCAACTAGGACACGTACGTAACACTTTGAATCCTGTATCCCCTGTGTCTCGTGACTGCAACCCTAGACTCGCCAGAACACGAGCAAAGCGTAGGTAAGTCTGGACACGTCTAATTCGAGTCGTACGTGTCGTGCACGACCCGCACTTGGACTCGACCGTTCTTCGTGTCCTTAACTGTCAGGACACGAAGAATGTGCTATCGGGTTTACAACTCGTTAACCTAAACCCTAATAATTAAACTAAAACCTAACCCTAACAACTGACCCGGGCTGACCCCCTAGCCAGCCTGACCGCGCTAAACCCCCCCCCCCCCCCCTTTTCCCCGGCCGAGTTCGAGCCCCCCTTTCTTTCTTTTTTTGTTTTGTTTTTATTTTATTTATATTATATGTATATATTATTTAGATATATATCTATAGATATATATATATATATATATATATATATATATATATATATTATATTATATTTATAGATATATTATATATATATATAGTATAATATATATATATATAATTATATATAGATATATAGATATATATTATATAATTATATATATATATATATATAGATATATATATATATATATATATAGATATAAGTTATATGTAATCTAGTTTATAGTATATATATTATATATATAAACTGTTTTTTTATATAATATATATATTATAATTATATATATATATATATATATATAGTATTATATATAATATATATATATATATATCTGTATATATATATATATATATATTAATATATATATTATATATATATATATATTTTATATGTATTATATTATATATATATAATATATATATATATATATATATATTATATATATATATATATATATAATTAATATATCTATATATTTATATATATATACATATAAATATTATATATATATATATATATATATATATATATATAGATATTATATATTATTATATATATAGATATATATATATATATCAGATTTATATATATATATATATATAATATATATTAAATATATATATATAATATATATATATATATATATATATATTATATATATATATATATATATATCTATATATATCTATATATATATATATATATATATATGTATATATATATATGTATATATATATTATATATATCTATATAGATATAGATATATATATAATAGATATATATATATATATATATATATATATAATATATATATATATATATATATTTATGTATATATAATTGTTTTTTTTGTATAATTATGTATATATTTTCACACACAAATTTTAGTGCTAAATATCATTATGTAAAATTTCACAGTTATTTTATTTTATAATTTTTGTGACTTGTATATTTTACCACTTTAAAATATATTATTTATATTTAAATTCCTGATTTTATAAATTATGGCCAATTGATGTCCAAATCTAGCATGGGTTTTTGGGCCCAATTGTGCCTAACATTCAGAGTCTGTACAAGTTATATTGGACTTGATTCATTTCTTTGGGTCCTGTATCTGGACTTCGGTTCAATTTCGAATACATAGACAAAATAGTAAATAATTAATTTATTTTCCAGAAATTGTTACTTACTATTTTGAATTTATATATATTTTTTAATTGTTATAAAAATCTAGGAAAAACTGTATTTAAATACTATGTTAATTTAGCTAATTTATTATATTTTTTCAGCATTTAATAAGTACTTTTAGTATTTTAACAAAATAGGAAAACAGAACTCCTTTTCAGAATACATATGTTTGCTGATTTTTAATAAATATCTATGAGGGTTTATAAATTCCCAAAAAATTAGTATAAATTTCTATAATTAACAAGGATCATTTTGGTACTTTATTTTTATAAAATTGAGTTTTCTGTCTATCTCAAAAATTGTTGTAACATAGTATACAGTTTAATTTATTTATTGATAGTTACGACTTGCAATGATTTGTGTTTTTTGAGTTATTAGTATTGGACCTCACCCCGCACTAGTATAAGACCCTAGAAAGTTAGTTTGGGTATTGTGTCACCCCACATTGGTCTCCTATGCTAAAGTCATCATTTGGCTAGGTGTCCAGTCAGAAAGTCGTATCACACAACTAGTGTCTTAGTGTTTAACTTAGTATAAAAACTAAGTTTATGTGTTCTACAGTGACGAGTCACCAGGCCTATAGCTTTCTATCACTGCTTTGCTTTGCTAAAGGCAAGTACTTCTACAAACTTTACATACTGCTATAACAATAAACTGTGATTTCCAACCATGTTAAATGCTGATCCTTGGGGTAGCAAGTTAAAACTTCACATGTTGTATCACTTTCAGTCTCTACCATGCTAGGACAGTTTTTTTCTCTCACATGTTTAAACAACGGGTTAAGTGGAAATTGTTAGTAGTGTACTGATCATGCCCCCTTCTCCGTATGTATTTACCGCGCACGGTAACATTCTATATGTAACTTTGTCGTATATTCTGATCTCGTGTTTGTGTATAGATATACACCGATGCCGTTAGTGCACGTATGAGCAGTGTAGAATCCCGTCCCGCTCAGTCAATCGGAGGAATCGAAACGCCGACTGGCGTTCGGACTTAGCTATGCAATGGCTGCTCAAAGACATCGCTCGGTCGAGGCGACCGCTTGCTCAGGTAGGGATAGTTTCGGTGAACTTGCCTCATCTTAGCCTCCACATAATAAATCGCTATGTTTTCAACTTGCACAAGTAGGCTTGATAATAAAAGAGACGAATCCACATAGCTAAAGGAATAATTCCGACAGGTCGAAATGAGTTAGAATATGGAAAGGTCCAACGGTCGGCTTAGAGTTGGTGCACGGCGTGCTTTGAAAATGACACTCGGTCCTTCGTCCCGCGGACTTGGGAGAAGGAAAGTTGGTCTTTGATACAAAACCCTGAATTAGCCTAAGTCATAGGCGTCGCCCGCGTAAATGTTCGATAAAGAATGCACGCTTCCTCGATGCAAGGCTTGACATAGCCTTTGCTCGTCCCTTGAGTTAAGTTATAGGATTGATTAAGTTAGGCAAAGTTATGCCGGTCGACCTAAGTCATTCCAAGTGTTGTCCCGCTCTTTCTGCGGTCGTCAAGTTAAATAGTCCCACGATCCCAAGGCCCGTCATATGAGGTATGACTTGGGCGATATCGTTGCGTAGAACATGAGTTGGTTTAAGGCACAAGCCACAATTGGTTCAGTAAAAAGTTAGCCACGGTCTGTCGATACCTAAGAAACACGTTATGTTCAAGTTAAGTGGAAAGGCTATGCAGCAGCCATTTTCGGATTCAAAGAATGTTAAGTCTAAGCGATGGTTAGTCGCCGAGAGGAAATATGTCGGGACTGTAGTTCAGTCGCCGAGGCAACCCTGGTTTGGGCTCTGCAAAAAAAGTGTGAAAAGTGGAAGAAGTAAAGCAAAGGAATTAAGTGATGATGATGAGACCATGCAATTACGTCAAGTCTAGAAGTTAGCGTAGGCACGTGGTCATGGACAACTTGTCGATAAGGGTGATGGTTATTTCGAGCGGCAACCCGGGGCCACGGGACCGACTCGGCCTAGGAAGAAACAGGTTATAGTCGAGCTGGATAATAGGCAATTGGTAGTACGGGGACTTGCATCAGAGATCGCTACTTGTGGTACAAGGATCCCATTGGCCAGGCTATGTCCACGATGGCTAGTTAATGCCAGTGACCATTCATATAGATGGGTCGGCACGGGCGGTAATCTGTGTGTGTGCCTTTGGATGGAGTCCAGTTGATGTGTACACAGTTAGAACACAATGTCTGGGCCTAAGATTTGGCTACAATGAAGGCGACGTGCTTCGGCATGAGATGTGGCGTCGAGTGTTAAGTCGTTGGCATAGAATTGCATAAGTTAGACTTGAGACATTGCGAGTTAAGTCGAGAAGGGCCGTAGGACAAGTTGGTAACGTTACGTTGAGTTTCAGGACACGACCTCAAAATATGAGGCACGGCCGTGCTGTCATAACACAAGTATGGATAAGTCAGTAAGTGGCGAGGTACTGAGTCGACTTGAGTTTAAGTCAGGAAATGCCGTAAGGCAAAGTTGGTCGAGTGACACTAAGTTCACAAGTCTTGATTGGGTCAGTTGGTGATCAAAGTACCAAGGGCCGCGAGACGGCGATATGGTTAAGTTATATTGAGTTGTGAGGCACGGCACGGTGGATTTGTAGCACGGTCACACGGAAATGGAGGCTCATCGTGTAGTTGCGTCTCTGATTATGGGCCGAAAGACAAGCACGACTTGATAGGTTAACGTTGTTGGTGCAAGCACGGAATGGTCTAGAGACACAAATAGGCCAAGGCGTCGGTCCTAAAACTGATCCTAAGGCAAGAGTAGAAAGACAATCGTAAAAGGGATACGTTGCACAAAAGTAAATTCACGTATTAGTTTTTGTATGGGTAGGCGAGGAGCTCACTCCACCAGTACAGTTGAGTACTGACACCTACATAGTTTTTCATGTGCAGACGCAGGTAGAAGCTCGTGGTGCGGAGCTCGCTTAGATGCGTCGAGGCACGGAGTTCCTTGGCGACTCGAAGCGTACGGTCACGTGAAGTCAAGACTTATACAAGACATAATGTATGGACATCGCCTTCCGAAGCTTCCGCTGGTTCAAGCATTGTAATCGAGAGATGAGAGAGAGCCGAGTAACTTGTATAATAAGAGAAAAGTGAGCACGGGAGACTTGTAATCATGGCCTTGTGCCTATTGTAATATGATTATTCAATATTAATAAAGAGTTCCTTTGAATAACTTGTGTTTTGATTCTAAATTTTTGCTGCATGTTCAATGTCTCTGCTTGGGACTTCTGTGCGACGACCCCGTCGCCGCCGATATAATCGGCCGTTATGAAACTGCCTTGCACGAGCACAATCTAGGCTCGTACGGCATCACGCCTTAGCGAGGACGATCACTCCTACGGGAGCGGGGCGTGACAAGCAGTGTCTATCCAAAGACGATCCCTTAGATTTTACTACGATACAGCTACCAAGATGCTGTACCGACGCTCTTACGACGGGCTACTGTTACGATGTTTATCAGACATAGAAGCCAAACATGCACTGTGGGAGGCTCACGATGGAGTTTATGGTGCACATCAACCAAGCCCCAAATTATAAGATCGTCTCAAAAAATAGGTTATTACTGGCCCACAATGATAACAGATGCTGTTGAATATGCAAAGAAGTGTAGAGCTTGTCAGTTCTACGCCGACTTCATTCATTAACCTTCGGAGTTTCTACACCTGACGGCAGCATCTTGGTCGTTTGAAGCCTGGGGTATGGACGTCATAGGACCAATCAGCCCGCCATTATCCAAAGGACATCGGTTTATCCTAGCCATAACCGATTACTTCTCCAAATGGACGGAAGCTATACCACTCACCGAAGTGAAGGCATCGAACGTGATCAGTTTCATCAAACATCACGTCATCTACCGCTTTGGCCTACCTCGCAGGATCATCCATGATAATGGTCCACAGTTCGCAAGCCATACATTCTATCGGTTCTGCGATAGGAATCGAATCCAGAACGTAGCCTCTACTGCCTACAATCTAGCGACTAACGGGCTAGCAGAAGCCTTCAATAAAACCATCATAAAACTTCTCAAGAAGTTCGTGTCTTCAAACAAGCGTGATTGGAATGAGAAGCTCGGTGAATGTCTATGGACTCCAACAGGCAGTACGCCATTCTCTCTGGTTTATGGGAGAGAAGCAGTTCTTCCCCTAGAAATCCAGATTCCTTCTCTTCGAGTAGCCATAGCCAGCGAGTTGACTATCGAAGAAAGCTACCGTCTGCGACTCTAGGAGCTCGAAGCGCTAGACGAAAAATGCTTGTTAGCTCAGCAGCACATTGAGCTATACCAAACATGCCTTTCCAGAGCCTTCAACAAAAAGGTGAAGGAAAGAATCTTCCAAGTCGGTGATCTAGTCTTAGCAGTGAGAAGACCAATGGTCATGACGCACAAAATAAAAGGAAAATTATAGCCGAAATGGGAAGGTCCTTTCATCATAGAATCAGTGTATTCTAATGGTGCGTACCGACTAACCAAGCCCGATGGTGACTTGCTCATGATGCCTATCAACGGTAAGTTTCTGAAGAAATATTATGTGTAACCTTTCTACGTAATGTTCACATATGTTCAGTCTTGTAAATGTACAGTACGATGTTTATATGATTCAAAAATTATCTAACTATTATCCGTATTTCAAGAGTCTTAAATACGCCCTGGATAATAGGTTCTCTAAAATTTCTCCAGTGGAATCATTCCCGTTTTTGACTCTGTCCAAACTCGGTTTGACGAAAACAAGTCACGTCCCTATTAACTCTGAATTATTTTCTGATAATTATTTCCCCAGTGAAATAATTATATTTTTCCATGTCCATATAACCTCTGAGCAAAGCATTCATCAAGGATAATCACGTCCATATTACCTCTGAATTATCCACTCCTACCTAATGTTATATATCTTTCCATGTCCATATTACCTCTGGTCAGATATAGAACATCCTCTGCTATTACGTCCATATTACCTCTACTAGCAGCTTCGTTCAACTTATTATCTATATCGAATAACTTGAATATAAAATGGATAATAGGTCCACATCAAAATTCCCCAGTGGAATACCCACCAGAAATATCCTTACTACGTCCACATTACCTCTAGTTCCGATATTTCACAAAACCACATTCACTTCTAAAAAGATTCTTTATTTCTTTAGGAAAAAAAGTACAAGAGCCGTGACGGCTGGAAAAAAAAGAAGAGAAAAAAGTTACAAAAATCTACGAAATACATAGGCGGTTTATGTTGTCTCTTAGAGCCGTGACTTCGACCTCAGACTTCGCGGTAGCTCGGTGCCGTGCCTCTTCTTGACGAGCAGCTTTATCCTCGAAAAGGATCAGACTCAATTGCTCTCCCTCCAACTTCGCCAGCTGTTCTTAAATGGGCGGAAGTGGTGGCAGTTATGGCAGCCTGAGCCAAATAATCCTCCTATTCAGATATCGCCACCCTCAAGTCAGCTTCCAGTTTGGCGATCTCGTTCTTGATCTACGCGATGTGATTATACCTCTCGGTGATCTGCGCAGCCAGTTTGTTCTTCGAGGTGGCACGCGCCTCCCTTGCAGCGTTGAACTGACCATACTGGTCAGTCAATTTGCCGATCTCCCGAACGAGGGCGTCCTTCCTCGCCTGGAAAGTAGCCTTCTCCTCCGCGAGAGCCTTGATCAGAGCCTCATCTTCCGTACGGAACAGGGATGACGGGCTTCGTTGTTTAGCATCCCGGAATCGAGCTACCTGACCCTCCAGGTCATTCAGAACTTTTCTCAGAGTATTAGCCCGCTCTTCATAGCCGGCAATGCTCTCGAGGGCTGCCACTTGGCACTCTGCAACAGCCTTCACAAGGCCGAAGGCAGCATTCCGATTCAAGACCCCAGGAAGCTTCACTTTCAATACAGAGTAGAAAGCTTTGATGACTTCCTGGGCCATTTCATCATCTTTCGTGGAGGTCGTTGGGGAGGAGGCTTGGAAAGTTTCTTCCGCTCCAGGAAGGAATACCTGACAAGAAGCCGAACCTAGTAGAGGAAAATATATATACATCAGTAACCAAAACAGAGAAAGAAAAATGAGAAAAAGTTATAATCTCGTACCTTCGGCTTGCTCAACTCCAGCCTGGAATACGCCATCAGTCTTGGCTTCAGAAAAACTAAGAACAGGCCCAGACTGTTCAAGAAGGACAATATCAAGGCTTTGAGCGGCATCTGGCCTGATATCCTCCACAATCCCAGCCGGAACAGGAGCAGATTCAGGAACAGCCCCCTCAGTAGGCTGCTCAACTTCTCCTACTGTAGCTGATACCGGCTCACCAACAGCTCCCCCTACACCAGCAAAATTAGAGGAACCAGGAACAACTTATGTCCCTTCCCCAATGGCGGAGACTATCTTCGCGAGGGGTTCTCTCCCCTTATCCGCGAGGGAACATACAGTCGTGGTCAACCTCACAAGGAGCACGCAAAATCGAAGTCAAAAAATCTCATCCGAAGAGAGGTACAAAGATGACATACCCGCAGGAGGATGGGCTGATTGGACTTGATTCTCGTCCAACTCCCTCATCATGACTCCAATCGCAGACATATCCTCCAGAGAAATATCATAAGAGGGACTGGTCCTCTGGTTGTCATCATAGTCGGGGCCTTCGCCCTGATCATCCTGCCGCTCAACTCTTACAACCGAAGAAGACCCGCCCTCATCCATCTGCTGAGGACGGGCAGGGGACACCATTGTCGCGTCCACCTCCTCAGATGAAGAGGCACCAGCCTCAGCTACAACTTCGGGGTCCTGTGCAAAGGACAAACGCAAAGGTAAGAAAGCTTCTAAGGGCTTGACTAGAACGTCTATGGAGTCTAGGAAGGGATCTACCTCCAGAATAGTAACGGCCCGCGACGCCGTTCCTCCTCTTCCAGTTTGCGGGGAGGACCTCCTCAAGTGAGGCGAGCCAGCAGCCACTTCCTTGGCCTTCCTCAGGGCGACAATTTTCTTCCCCCGCTTTAAAGTTGGCTCCTGGGCCAATTCAAGTGAAGCTTTCCTCTTCTGAGGAGGGTTGAGAGGAGAAGAGTCATCATCTTCCGTGTCCTCCTTTGGAGACACTGTTGGCTCCCTAAGGATAGCTTTTGGCTGCGGTACTACGACTGGCTTCACTGCAGGAACAACACTCTCCTTCCTACGGCCCTTCGACGCCTTTTTCGCAGGAAGGGGCCAAACCGGGTCCCCGATATCAAGCTCTGTTTACGATCATACCGTGGATGAACAGTATTGATCTGAATATAAAATTTGGTAGCAGTGTAGCACAAATGGGTCTCAGGCTTATCCAAGGGCAGAGTGAAGATTGCCCCCGTGCACCCGGCATTGTAATACGTCCAAGCGCGCGCCCCGTCAATTAAGCTACCTATCGACTCCAAATACGAGCTAGCATTTCCCAAAAGGAGCTGGTTGTAGCCAAACTACCGCACAAAATGGCTTGGCAAATATGGCTCCAGATAGGCATAATTCCTGTTCTGGAGCACCAGATGCGATGGCCTAAAAGACTGGAGCCAGTGAAACACCCCAGCAGTCAAACTAGTGGCATGAACTCCCTCATTCACTAAGATATCTCCCGTATTTCCACTGCCATACGGGGAGGATACTCTGAAGAACTTATAGTTCTGCAGGAAGCCTAAAGCCTTTCTGCAAGCGGGTACACCGGTGACGGTCCAATCTACATCACGAAATCTATAAAAAAAGGTATCTTCTGCTAAAGAGTCTGCCATCGGCCCAGCATTCATCAGGGTAGGGCAATGAAGTAGCAGCCACCCCATCAGGAAATAATACGGAAGTTCGGTTCGGACAAAATTGGCCCTGCCATCAGGAGTCACCTTATTTCTAACAAAGTCCCGCAGACCTCGTCCAATGGCACAGACCATCGCAGGAAGCAATACAAGATGGTGTCCGAATGCCAGCTTTACAGCCGGAAGTATTATACCCCGGCTTATCCTTTCAATGGACCCCGAACCTCCAGGGACTATGCAGTCACAAAGCCAGATCATTAAGAAAGCAGCCAGCACAGCTTTCTTCGACAACGGATATTCGGCTTGACGGAAGTAGTGGCCAATCGGAGACTCAGGATCATCACTGTCCTCAGTATCCGTCGTATCATAATCCGTCATCCGGGCTTCTATATCAGACTTGATCATAGGTTTTAATATCGAAAAGGAGGCCGGATCAGAGCAATTCTTTGTATACATCAATCATCCCAGAGTTTTCATTCTCCAGATCTCGGAGCTCTTCGTCACAAGGTACGTACTCTTCGTAGGGCTCTGTACCCCAGGGTAGCTTCGACACTTCCTGTATTTCGTGGAGAGCTAATCCCATCTCCCCACCCGGAGTAAAGAAGGTACAGGTGTGAAGGTTATATAACTCTGCCAAAGAGACAAACATTGGTCAGTTAATTAACCCTTACACCATACTGAGTGGCCCTAATAGCATAGTAAAGGCCAGCAGTCTTCAGGGTGGCTTCATACGTGGAAAGCACCCAGCCAGTGAGATTGCTCCAGAATGAAGATGGATACCTCCAGCCTTCCATCCGCATCTTCCCTGCGGGATATGACACATCCCCGGTCATCATCAAATTATAAAGCGTGTCAGCGGCATAAGGATGGAGGTTAGTCGGAATGTCGTTCACTACGGCACCAGGTTGCAATCCTCTCATAGAATAAGATCCAGAGCCCCGGACACACTTAAAAGTGTCCTTCTTTCGATCGCCTGGGTTGAACTGAATTCTTCCAGAGATAACCCCGGGGAGCTCAGGAGTCAGCTCCCACTTTATCTGTCGCCACACGGCCAAGACAGTAAAAGCAGACAAAGGATATTGACGCTCCATCGACGGTAGCCATATCCTCTGATCATTCGGACAGATCACCATTGGGTTTTTCAAACGTATGGATTCACCATTTTCAAACCCCACACTATCACCAAACAGGAAGTACGGCTTCTTGAAACGACGTGCCCCTCCAAGCACGAACTTCTCATCGTTAATCATCAGCCTCAAAAAGGTCTTATCCTGTTCAAGTATGGCGAGTGTACGTTCCGTAGGCTGATTTTGACTAATTATGGCTTGAAATTTGCTGATCATACTCGTTATGAGACTAGTGTCGAGGGCTTGATAGGCAAAACCGAAAGGGATTCCTTCAAGCTCCGAAACAAACATGTTTACTGCAAAAGAGAAAGTCGGACTCAGAAATCTGCAGAAAAAGCTAAGTGCTGGAAGACTCTTATGCGTTCAAAGGACTATGCGGCCAAAGGGATATACGCCCAAAACAAGTGGGCGCATAAACGCACGAACAGTACATAGGCGCATAACATGTCATAGCACGTAGACGCATAACATGTGGGCGCATAGCACACCACAGTATTGGCGCATGACTTCTGTGGACGCATAATAATGCTCATAGAAGTATGTTGCCTTAAGCGCATGCGCCCAGGCAGACGAAAAGTCTGAGCGTCGCAAATTAACGCTCGAGACTTTGTTTTTGAAGCATGGCCTTACCCAGAATCGGGTCCTGGACTGCCAAAGACGCTGCCGCAGGAGGAGAGCCACTCGGCGGAGCCCCCTTGCCCTTCGTGGATCTCTTGGCGACCTTGGAAGACATGGTTCTCAAAGAAAAAAGATGAAGAGTTTTCTGAAAAATTCTAAGAGAGTTGAGTAATGAGCTTTCTCTCTCCTTCAGGGCCTATTTATAGGCACAGGCTACTTCTTATGCGCCACTGACCTTATGCGCCTATACGCCCATTGCACAGTATGCGCCTACATTGGCCTATGCGTCCACGTGAAGATCCAGCCTCTTACACACTATGCGACTGCCACTTGCTGACGTGGACAACGTACGAAGGATGGACCTCTTCAAATTCTACCCCGATGAATCTGTTAGTTCATATTTCGAGGAAGATCTCAACAGTCGTATCTGTAATGCCTGTGGTTCGTATTACATATTTTGGAATATGTGTACGTATTTTATCTTGTATTGCATGATTCCTTGCTTAGTTTTCTTCATGGCTTAGTTTATTCTTGGGTTGGTTCGGCTTGGCTTGGTTTTACCTTGGTTCATTATGAACCAAGGATGAACCCCCTACCTACCACCACCATTAGTATTTATTACCCCTTCTCCTTTCTCTCTCTTCATTAATCATCTTCTCCTTCCTCATTTACTTCTTTCACCTACCAGAGGGAGAGAGAGGTCTAGGCAAGTACAACTTGCTTCATGGAGGAACTTCAATTTTATTGCTCCTTTCTCTTCTTTACAGCATTTTAACTTACTTTAGTACTTGGCATTTTTACTTTCCATGGCTAGATTCTTGTAGATCTACGTTTTTATTATTTTTTGGATTTCTTGGGTTTGATCTACTTAATCTCGTTATTACCAAGTTTTGATGGTTCCATGTTGTAGAGAATCTCGTTCTGCCCTATTTTGACCTATGGAAGTTCGGATTTGGGCTCCGGATGGAGGTTTTATGGAGCTTGGAAGTATGGGTTCATGGTGTTCTTCTTCTCGGAAGTTGGAGAAGAAGAACAGTTCTCTGGCCGCATGGCAGTACTTGACCGCATGAATATTCTTGTGGCAAGACCCTCTCGGCCGCATGAGACCCTTGCACTTTTAGCCGCATGGGGGCCCTTCTCCCCGAACCGCATATGCATCCATCGCTCCCAGCCGCATATGTGTAGACCCTCTCAGCCGCATGAGTACTCTTCCCTTCTGAACCGCATAGGCATTGCTCCCTGCTGCCGCATGAGACTCCGCCCACCCTGAGCCGCATGAACTTAAACACTCGCTGGCCGTATAGACCGCAGTCTCCCGCTGCCTCATGAGGACTCGAGTCCTCTCAGCCGCATGATTGACTGGATCCCTGAGCCGCATAAGGGCCGACCCCGCTGGCCGTATGAGATCCCACTCAACCCGACTGTACCCTCTCAGCCGCATGAGTACCCCCCCTTCTGAACCGCATAGGCTCAACCCATTCCGGCCGCATGAGACCTCGCTCGTTTCAGCCGCATGAGAACCCCTCCCCGCGAGCCGCAGGCACCCCCTTCTTCTTGGCCGCATATACCTGAGCCGCATGGCTCTCCAATAGCCCTGTGTACTATTATGTTATTATTATTTGAACATGACATGATAGTGGCCCGTCGTGGCGCACTCCTGACAAGTACACCTGACATGATTTATTTTGATCAGCTGTTGCGATGGCTACCTGACATGACATGACCTGTATAAATTACCTGGACACCGTGGGCGATTGTGCTTGTACAAATAAACCAGTCCTGTCTTGCATCATGTCTAGGACAGGGACTCCTGAGTACCACGGTCAGGAGTGCCTACTAAATTGGACTAAGGCTAATAACTAGAATTACACAGTAGACATGAAGAGATTTCCCAGCTACAGACAATCCTGTTACCTGGGCGCTCCTGGGATCTGTAGCCTGCCGTCGAGTAGGGCACATTTCTAGCACACTGTCATGTGTTGTACCCTTCAAGCTACCTAAGGGTACATGCGGTTCCTAGACGATGTATCCACCTGAATTCAACTCTAATCTTTCGACCTGGGTAACCTGGATGGTCTGCAGGGCTTGTGGCTGTGGAATAATCTTACTGCATCTTGTTAGTAATTAGGCTTGTGACAACCCTAGTTAGTTAAAGTATCAAGCCGTAATTCTTGCTTGGCCGTGAGTGATTGGATGTAGTCTAACCAGTCTAGTCTTGTCCTGATCTTGTTCCAGGTTACTACATGATCAGAATGCCTGTATTTATTTTACCGATAAATGGTGAGAATTCCAAGTTCTGTTCAGACGAAGGGTTACAACCCCGGTCCTTGTTTGGTTTACGGGTTGTAACCTGGTTATTTGAATAGTTCCATGGTTATCTCGTCGTATATCATCCGGATTTGTTTTTCTTATTTCCAGTTCTTACTATTTATTTATGCTCTTGTGCTGATTGCTGGTTTTAGTTCCTAAGTGAAGCCTCCTTTGTGGCACTTGCCCTTTCTGGGATCTGACCCAGCTGGTTTTGTATGGCCAGATTTCGGAGCAGCACCAGAGGATCTACCAACTTTCCAGCCCGATGGTGAACACCAGGCGTAACCGGGGCAACGAGTGGGTTTATTTTTGATCTCCTACTTTATTGTAAAAATATTCTTTTGAGGCGTTTAGCCGACGAGCACCTGTTTAGCTCGATTGTATTTTACTTACTGTCTGCCTACGGGCTGTAACATGATTGACAGATCCTAGGGTTGATCATATATGACTAAACTCTTGCTAGTACTAACATTTTGTAACGACTAGCTTCATGATCAGCTGAATATGTAATATTTGGGACGTCTTATTATTATATATTTAATGATCATACATCTTGTAACTTTTTACTTACTTGCTTGTGATTGAGACACTAGGCTTGTTCATGACCTTAAGAGACTATTGGCTTGTAGTTAAACCCTCATGTATCTAGACAGCCGTGACCGTATAGCGAGGTGGGTTGCACTTTAATATACGTAGCTGGCTATGTCTGCCCCCGCTCTCCAGTATTCTGGTTCTGGGGCGTGACATGGTTTAAGTGGTGGCCCATGCAGGTCTTGTAAATCAAGATATGTGAGGGTTTACCGAATAGATGTCTCAATCAGTATTCGTCCTTGATATCTGCTCGTATCTTCTGAATCCCTGGATTCTTGTCCTGATCATATGCTTGTATCGTTGATCTGTCTTGGTCCTTCCTTATTGTTCCCTATGTCGTCTTCTTCAGCGGCATCGTTCCTGGACCTGCCGGTCAGCAAGGTGAAGAACTTCCCGTGGATCAGCAGCAACCCGGAGATCAAACCCAGCATTCCGGAGTAGCCTCCAGAGTCGTACCTTCTGACGGAGAGCCACCAGTCCAGCCAGTTCAGCCTGTAGAACCTGATGATGGCACTTTGGTAGGACTCATCAGGACCTTGATAGCTTCTCAGGATCGTAGAGGAGATGCCTTGCACCAGGCAGTAACAGACGCTTTGACCAGAGGAGGTCATCAGGGTAATAGCACGGCCAACAGCTTCAAGCGCTTGAACCCTCCCTTCTTCGACGGTAGTGAAGACGCTATCACCGCAGATGCTTGGATTCAGGACACAGAAGTGATTCTAGAAGCAGCCAGGACCCTAAAGAATGAGAAGGTGGCCGTGGTGCGCCTACAGTTATTGGATCTTGCCCGTAGCTGGTGGGCGGCTCAGGCCGTTGGATTAGTGGCACCTATTGCTTGGGCGATATTCAGAGAGAGATTCCAGACCAAGTATTTTGATGTTGTAGCTCGGTACGATCTATAGACGAGGTTCACCAATCTGAAGCAAGGAGGCAGGACGGTCGATGGATATGCGGCCGAGTTTTTTAGACTCAGTCGGTTTGCTCCCACCTTGGTGGCAACCGAATATGATCGAGCCCAGCGGTTCCAGCAGGGACTTCACCTGGAGATCTTGTTGGCAGTGGAGCAGTTTGAGCATCAGACTTTTGATGCAGTCTTGAGAGCAGCCCGGAGGCATGAGTATACCTCCCAGAGGATTGTGGATAGGGCCGAAGGTCGGAAGAGATCTCACGGCCAGATGAATCAGTCTTCAGCACCAGCCCCGGCAGCCAGGGCTTTGACCATTGGAGCTCCGAGGCGAGCGGCCTCAGTGACGTCGATTCAGTATTCCACTCCGACGTACCCTCAGCAGCAGAAGCAGAAGCAGTCTTCCGCCGTGGGATGTTCTCATTGTGGGAAGCCAGGCCATATGATGGCAGAATGTCGCAGGGTGCAGGGATTGTGCCTGGCTTGTGGAGCACCAGACCATAGGGTTGGATCCTGCCCGAATAGGGGTGGTTCATCATCATCCAATTTCTTGGATCAGACCGTTATTCCAGTATTGTGATGTTGCTTTAATATACTCAGTCGAATTTCAACCAGGTAACTTCTACTCAAGACTTTTATTTACTCAGGTAACTTCTACTCAAGAGTTTTATTTACTCAGTTTACATTTGGATGTTTGGTTGTAATTCCAGTATTATGATATTGCTTTCATGCGTCGTGTTCGTATAGGAGTACGTTCGTGTTTGATCTTAATTGGCGTTCGAATCGTGTACAAGAGTTATGTTCGTGTCTGAAATACAGATGTGTCTAGCAGATGGTTCATGTTCAGTATCATAGGTGTACAGCCTTATTCTTATCCTGCAATGGGTTGTGTCCGGCCTTGTGTGTTCAATGCTAGTGTGCGTATCCATTTGGTGTGTGTCCTGTGTTGAATGTCGGGTGCAGAGAATCAATTGCAATATAGCAGTAGCGAGGAATTGGAAATTCAGATTTGGTGCAGGAGGAATTTGGTTCTTCTAAGTTTGGTGTTTAGTGTTAGTTAGATGGTATATTTCTATTTTTGTTAAACAATGAATTTGTATATATTTATTCTGACTTTTGGTTATCAATACTTGTATAATTCTTTGCCATTTTGAAGCTATGATTCAATTGGGTTGTATAAGTTCTTGTCTATATTTTGTTGAATTAGTTTTATGAATTGCTTGGGTTTAGCCGGGGGTCAGCTGCGTAAGTATTCTCATACTTGTTCCTAATTCCTGAGATACCAGTAGCTGTTATATTCATTTGTTTTCTGGATAGCTTTGTGTGTGTGTTGGTGAGGCTTGCTAGTACACTTATTGTCAGGGTGGGATGTTGTAAACTCTAAGTTGCATATATTGTCAGGATTGGTTGGGTGTATAGTTGAGGGATTTTGTTAAGTGTCAGTTTTGGTTGTGGGTTACATATTTGGCAGGATGAGTTATAAATTGATGGGTTTTGGTGCTGACTGTGCCAAGTCAAGTAATGAGGGAATGGTAAGTTGCAGGCCAAGCTAGGGTTAGCCAAGTTGGGATATTTCATGTTCTCCTGTACTCATTTCTATATCATGATGTTCTTGTTCATTACCTAGAATTATACTTTGCTCTGCTCCTGACTGGATATGTTGCAGGTGTACTTGCATGATATTGTTCTACCTTATGGGCCAAAGCCCGGGATTTTAGCTGAGCAGGATGGAGACATGACTTAGCTTGAGGTTTCAGGTTTAGATTATTTTAGCTCTTCCTCTAGATATTGTATGTTGTGAGTTCATAGTGTTTTCTTCTTGTTGTCTCTAGTACATTTATGATATTATGATCGGTGGATTATGGAGATCATTCTGGGAACGTTTTGTAGATGCTGTGATTGTGCACATTCATCTTTATCTGGTTAGATTTCCCTAGCTTGGTACAGCTTACTTTGTCGTGTCTAACGACGAAGGCTGGGCGTGTCCGACTCGTGTCCGATTATTCTGGACCGAGTCGTGACATATTTTTAGTGGTGGCCCATGCAGGTCTGTCCTAATAGTACTTAGGCTCTAGAGTACTATTGGGGGACTTGATTTAAGCTAGGAAAACTTGATCAGAGCATAGAAATTTGGGTACATCGGGTATATTGATACTCTATAAACACTTAATGTTTTTAGGTTTAGGACATCTTAATAGTTTTCTGTTTTTCAGATAGTTCAAGAACACGACACCGGAACGATTGATCCACCTACACTTGAGGGTTTCGAGCTTCCACTACCTTCTATCGCCCTACTATCCCCATGGGTAGTACGTAGTTGATGGAGATATTTCAAGAGTTCCTTGACACCCAGAAGGAGCAAGCCGTACTTTTTCAAGCCAGACTTGTGGATGCACTTTTTGAGCTAGGAAGGACTTCTGATTTTCAGACTCTCGGACCCTTGGACTTCCCCGACACTGAGCACACATCTTGTATCGAGGAGCAGATCGAGAGCAGCCACTGAAGATCATCCAAGTCTCTGAGGACCCGACTTCTTTAGAGATTGGAGCCACCAGCCAGGAGATCCAGAATGTAGGACAGACAGTAGAACGAGACGGGAAGCTGAATCCCATGAGAGACAAGAAGACTTATGACGGGGATAGCAACTACTATGGATCCGCAAAGCGATGCCACACTCAGACAGCGCCTCTTCAGTCGCATCATCAGATTCAGATGATGTTTATTTGTGCTCTCTGCCGCCATCCAGGACATCGATTCGAGGAGTGCCGTAAGAGACTCGGAGTTTGCCTGTTTCGTGGATCTTCTGCCCACCGAATGAAGGATTGCTAGCAAGTCACGGATCACAATAGTCGAGGAGCATCAGGATCTCAGCAGCTAGCACACCAGCCACCGTATATTTCTATCAGTCCCGGCACTTCAGCCGCCCCAGCAGGAGATTCAGATTCATATCCAACCGACGATCATTACAAATTTCTGTCACCGCTCAGGACACCACTATGACGAGTGCCACAAGAGACCGAGGCTATGCTTGTTTTACGGATCGCCTGCCCATCAAGTCAAAAATTACCCGGAGACGTTGATCATACTGCCCAAGGACGAGCACGAGGAGCACAAGGACTACAGAAAGGGGACCCGCCACTCCAGATTCAGCAACCATATGGAGCACTACCACAAGGAACAGCCACGACAGGACAGCTGAAGACGTTGAAGAGATTCTAGTCCCGGAGAAACACTGAAGATAAACTGAAGGCAGAAGGCTTCTTTTGCATGGTTGGAGAAAACCATGTATTGTGATTCGCAATCCAGTCTTCCCTTAAATTTCTCTTAGCACCTAGATCGTTTCTTGAAACCTCTTATTTTCTATTTTGAAACATTGGTTGATGTTCGAAACTTATTTCGAGATATTATTTTCTATTCGGCAAACTTGTTTCAGATCCACAATTCGATAATTATTTGAAATCTACTATTCGATATCCTATTTCATATTAATTATTTATGGCTTTGTTTTGGCTTTTATTTGAAATTTCCCTATTTGAACCATGTGCTATTCGAGATTTTATTCCTATCCGAAATTTCATTTTGAAACTTGTTCCCAATCAAAACATTGTTTGGACCTCCACTCCTATCTTGACGCTTGCTTGAGATTCAGTCCCTATTCGAGACATCGTTTGAAGATTTTATTTTCTGTTTTAAGACTTTGACTAGTTTCCTACATGAATTATATTTCCTATTCATGACTTATTTTCTGTTCGAGATTGACCTCTATTCGCAATTTTGTTTCGACCTTATTCGAGAATTTGCTTGTTACATTCACGATTCAAAACCTTGTATCCTATTCGTTGATTGATACAGTTCCATTCACTCTTCGTAAACTTGTTTCTTATTCGAAATTTCTATTCAAGATTCTGTATCCTATTTGTGACTTTGTTGATGTCTGATTTTCTATCTAAGATTTGTTTCCTGTTGAAATTCCTTTTCCATTCGAGGTATTGTTCGAGACTTCGTTGTCGTTCAAGATTTTGTTATACATTGATTCATGTACAAGGATTTTGGTCCTTATTTCGAGACTTTGCCTTCTATCTGATACCTTGCTTCTATGCAACCTTCGTGGCTTTGTTACTTATTCGGATTATGTTCCCTATACGGAATTTTGTTACCATTCCAGATATCAGTTGAGATTCCGTTTATTATTTGAAACTTCGCTCCCTGTCCGAGATTTAAAATCCCCTTATTTGCCTTTTGTACTTACTATTCTTTGATTAGATCCCTTGTTGCTTCTTAGTACCTAATAAATTCTTGTATTCTAACAGTCAGGTAACCTCACCATTTTCGTGACTTGGACTATTGAAAATCATTTTGATTCCTTGAAATTTTTCTATGGATAAAGTTGAAAGACTATTCGATGACCTACTAGGGTGTGGCTGTACGCATTGCAGCCGTTATCTGGATTGTGGAGACTGAAAGTTCACTGTAGCCAGCAGCGCACTGGTGGGGCAGGAGCTCTAAGTTGAAGTGATTTCAGACATTCATAGGTTTCGGGTATTATGGAGACTTTGTCCTAAATTTTTCATATCATGATCTCTTGGGTTGCTTCGTTGATGATTATTGGAAAATGGATATAGTGGATAGAATGTTCGGTAACATATCATTATTTGAGTCACGGAGACGAAGTTCACTGCAGACAGGTATACCCTGGCGGGGTAGGGATTCTAAGTAAAGTGATTTCAAACATCTATATGTTTCCGGATACCATAGAAACTATGTCCCTTTTTCTATAATTATTGATTTTTCGTGAATCGCAAATCCTTACACTTTCACCAATACCTCCTGGGTGTTTCCATGCGCTTTCTTACATCAACCCTTGCAATTCCCTCCTTGCATTTTATCGTTGGGTCATTGATTTTCATAATAAATATATCTTGCTATATTTTGACTCCGTTTACTCGATTTTTCTCATTATCCTTATATTTCGATCGTGTTTGTCTAAATTTCACTTCAATCATGCCTATCCAACCGTGACTTGTTTATCTTGTTCTAGCTAATTATGCAAACTTTCGAGTCTGACCGTGCTTAGAAGACCGAGCCTTCATGGTTTTACGCTTCAAGGTCGTAATTAAAATCTTTATCCCATATTGTATCTATTTAATTCTTAATCATTGTTAGATCACGTTATTTTCGTACTTGGCCTTGACTAAGTTCGTCTCACCTTGTATCCGACAAATTTTTGATCATTATCAATCGTGCCCTTTGATCTATTTATTTTGTCATGCTAAATCATTTGAATTGTTGTGATCTTCGTACCTAATCAATAAGCGTATTTATGTGCATGTCTAATCAATTTTGAACTTTGTGTCATTCCTGTATCGTAGCGTACTCCTTGAAATTTTAAGGACGAAATTTTTCTAGGGGGTAGATTTATAATCCCGCTTTCCCGTAATTATTAAATTATGGTATTTTCCTGATATTTTAAGAAGTTTAGGAAAATAATTATTCACAATTTATCCTAGAGAATATTAAGTTTCTGATTAATTTTTAGCATAAACTTGATTATGGGTTATAGGAAAGTGAGTTTTAGTTTATTATTTATTGAAGGAATAGTGAGGAGAAAGACTCTAGAGATTTTGGACTCATGATCAATTAATCAAGGCTAGAAATTAATTTAGAATATTCTCCTAATAATTTCCACTTTTCCTAACAACCTATAAACAACTTCTTTAACTAACTTTTGGATAATAGATGCAATAAATAAATTATTTTGGGTCTATTTGCAAATACTTGTTATTTCCTTTCACTTCCTGTACAAATACTCTCTGCTGCCATTCCTCATTTCCATTTGGGATTGGGATTAAGAAATCCCTAGTTCTTCTTCCCTCTTCCTTCAAGCCAAGCCTTAACCCTAATTTTTGGGGGAACCATGGCGGAGATAGCGATCACCGGCTCAGCAATCGACGTCGGCAGCTAGGCGCGACTCTCTTTCGGCCAGCTCTTTTTCGACAAGTCTTAGGGGCGAGCCCCGACGCACGAAAGATTCCGACGATGGTCTTCTTCCTCCCGCGGCGGCACATGCTCGCCTCGGCAGCGGTTGACTGCGCGGATCTCCTCCAGCAACGATCGGGTGGCCCTCTACTAGGTAATCATTCTTCGATGATCATCCTCCCTGACGATCCCTGATGATGGGCGCCTAGGCGTCGTACCCCTGATGAGCAGTGGCCAGCATTGACTGGCCGATCGATTCACGGTGACGAGTCCGGCGATTTTCGTTTCCTCGTCAACTTTCTCTCTCTTCGGCGACGACCACGGCGAGGAGGTTCATTCCCGACGATGCAGGAATTTCGCCGGTGATCTTCATCTTCCTCCGGCAGAAGCGATGAATTGATCAATAGAGCGGTGAGTTTTCCTGATCCTTCCTCTTTCTTTGACTATTTCCTGGTTTGACCGATCTTGATTGGATCGGATCTATCAATCGAATCGAGGATCGGTAGTTCTAAATTCTTGATTCGATGTTTAATTTGAAATTCTCTGTTCTTGATGCAATGACGCGGAGGATTATCGATCACGGCTGGATGAGGTGACTGAGTTCGATTGTTTGGGATTGTGTCCACGTCTTGGTTGTGTCCAACCTTTTGGATCAGACCGTCATTCCCGAGTCGAATTTCTCCAGGTAACTTCTACTCAAGACTCTTATTTACTCAGTTTACATTTGGATGTTTGGTTGTAATTCCAGTATTGTGATGTTGCTTTCATGCGTCGTGTTCGTATCAGAGTACGTTCGTGTTTGATCTTAATTGGCGTTCGGATCATGTACAAGAGTTATGTTCGTGTCTGGCATACAGATGTGTCCAGCAGATGGTTCGTGTTCAGTATCATAGGTGTACAGCCTTGTTCGTATCCTGCAATGGGTTGTGTCCGGCCTTGTGTGTTCAATGCTAGTGTGCGTATCCATTTGTTGTGTGTTCTGTGTTGAATTTCGGGTGTAGAGAATCAGTTGCAATATAGCAGTAGCGAGGAATTAGAAATTCAGATTTGGTGCAGGAGGAATTTGGTTCTTCTAAGTTTGGTGTTTAGTGTTAGTTAGATGGTATATTTCTATTTTTGTTAAACAATAAATTTGTATATATTTATTCTGACTTTTGGTTATCAATACTTGTATAATTCTTTGCCATTTTGAAGCTATGATTAAATTGGGTTGTATAAGTTCTTGTCTATATTTTGTTGAATTGGTTTTATGAATTGCTTGGGTTTAGCCGGGGGTCAGCTGCGTAAGTATTCTCATACTTGTTCCTAATTTCTGAGATACCAGTAGCTGTTATGTTCATTTGTGTTCTGCATAGCTTTGTGTGTGTGTTGGTGAGGCTTGCTAGTACACTTATTGTCATGGTGGGATGTTGTAAACTCTGAGTTGCATATATTGCCAGGATTGGTTGGGTGTATAGTTGAGGGATTTTGTTAAGTGTCAGTTTTGGTTGTGGGTTACATATTTTGCAGGATGAGTTATAAATTGACGGGTTTTGGTGCTGACTGTGCCAAGTCAAATAAGGAGGGAATGGTAAGTTGCAGGCCAAGCTAGGGTTAGCCAAGTTGGGATAATTGGTGAATTGATGTGTGGGCTATATTCAAGTAAGGTTGGGTTTGGAGTATAAGTTTTATTGATGATTTAGCGGTAGCTATTGTCACGACCCGCACCCACTGTGAGGTTACGAGCACGTAACAACGTCCAGCCTACGCCGTAGTGTCGGCGGTAGAACGCTGTCCTAGGTTACTATCTAACCAACAACTCACGCAATTATAATGTACTCATCTTGATCAACTCTGAACGGAGGACAAGTATAAGATATTGTAACTCAATCACAGTCTAAGCACGATAAGATAATCACAGAAGAATTATCTAAGAATAGAAAGACAACTACTAAAATAATAACAACTCTCAACAATCTCAAATACTACACAAGTCTCAAATCAATACAAAAGTTCGACATGAAAAACAGATGCTAGTCTACTAAACTAAATCCCGATCACTCCTGAGTGTCGGGGCCAAAGGTAGTCATCCCGTCTCCGGGTCCATAATATGTAGGGCATGTGTCCTCAGGGCAATCATCTGTAAAATTTTCAACAGGTCCAGTCAGGACAGGAACGAGTACAACTCATCAAGAAATCCCAAATAATGACAGAGAACTATAAAGCAGTTATAGACAGTTATATTGATGAATCATGGCAGTTTTATACAGGTAATGATATAGAGAACAGTTAAGGTACAAGGAAAGGAAAGTAACTAAACAAGAAGAGAAACATGACAATGAAGACTGTAAAATAATCTAACTAAACTAGAGTAGCATGATATAAGTCCAGACAGTATAAAAGAGTCATGTGTGAGTCCAGACAATATAATCCAATACCAGGTGATTCCAGCACAAGATGAGTCCGGTATAAGGTGAGTCCAGTCGGTGATCAAAGGTCCCAGGGTGAGTCCAGCCTATACTCTAACAGTGTGTTTTAAAATATCAGAATCGACATATGAACGGCTGTAGGTAATACGGCACACCGCACACTCGACCAAGTGTGGGATGGCTATCGTTCCAGTATAATTCCAAGGGAGTGGTTCCAGTATTTGGGTATGTTCACATGCCTATTCCAATATTTCCCCGCCCTGCAAGTACAAGTGAATCCATAACCCGACACTAAAATAGGTATAAGTCCAGCCAGTACACGAATGGTTCCAGTAAATGATTCCAGGGTGGTTCCAGTAGGTGGTTCCAGAAATAGAGGCCAGACATGAATAAGTGAGTGTCGCATAAATGGATCCAGTAATATCAAATCGTGTTTGTAATATAGAATCAAATAGAACTAGCTACAACTGAAGTATAGTAAACGACAAGTAAATGGAAGAACTATCAGAGAATGTACTTGCCTGCTACTCTGAAAAGAGTAGTGTAATATCAGATGTCTGCTCCGGAGTCACAATGTCCTAAACAGAGCAGTACAGGTTATAACATGTTTAAAATAAGGTAAATGAAGTCTACGATGCAATCTACATAAATTCTAGGTCAAATTAGGTCAAAGTCAACTCTAAGTCAAACCTGGTCAACTGTCTAGGTCAAACTAGGTCAAAGTCAACTCTAAGTCAAATCTGGTCAACTGTCTAGGTCAAACTAGGTCCAATCTAGGGTTTGGTCAACTATCTAGTCAAAGGGGGTCAATATTAGACTATTGGTCAACTAGACTACTTGGGTCAAAATCTCTATATCATATCACATATCCTAGTATACCACACAAGGCCTATATCATATTTATATACATATCACATATATACATGGTATCACACTTATCCACATCAATAAACTCTCAAACAAGGAAACAATACTAGATATTCCATATATATATAATGCATGTTGTGGTTAACCCAAGCCAATTATCCTATAACAACTATATGTTAACCTATATCCATAGACATATGCATCTCAAAGTACACAAAGCTATATGTATATATACAATAACACACCAAACAAAATATCAAGCCACTAATCATGACAGTTTAGGAGAGGGGGTTTTCAGATTTTATAGCTTGTGTGGAAATGTGTGTGTGTGTGTACTGTCAATGTGTTCTCAGGGACTTAGAGTGTGCATAGAAAAACTGAAATCAGTGGAGTGTAGCTCAGGTGATAGTGTGCTAACATGGTATGATTCTCAAATAGAAATTAGTGAACAAATAGGAGTATTCAGTTCTTAGGAACATTGGCAATGGCAGTCCCTTCATTCCATCCCCAAACACATTTCGAAACCCAACATCCCTGTTCAAGTCAAGGCTGGATATACAACTGAGCATATATGCAAGGTTCAGATTTGTGTCTCAGCTTCATAGTTCTCAGGAAATTTAATATGTGTAATGTGTGCTACAATTGTGTGATGGTGCATGGGAAGGTGTGTCAAGGTGATGATAGGATTTGCAATGTGTGTGTTCCATGACAGTGAATAGTAGGTTTGCAGGAATATGAAAATCAATGACAGTTATGCTACTAGGGTGTTTTGTGTCAATGGTGTACAGGGCTATGTTCTCAGGTGTCAATATGAATTTAAATCATCAACTTCAGTTAAATAGAACAAAATTCAGAATGAACTAACAATGTATCAGTAGACTCTTCATCTAGCAGTCCAAAATCCCATTTACTTGATAACAAACTAATCTAACATGCAAATCCATACTAGAGTTAGCTAATACATATGTAGGAATCAATTTTTTTGGCAATTAAACATCAATCATAACAGTTAAAAAAGAAGTGAAGGTTCAGATATTCAAACAGTGAAAGAAAAAAAAAATAGGAACTAGCAGTCTACATGCCCATTCCCACATTCCAATTCCATTACTCTAGTGTAAGAACCTAATCTATCATATAAACCAACTATCAATAGTTATTACATATGCTCATGAATTTAACATGGCTAAAAACACTCAAAATCAGTTTATAAAAAGGAATGAAAAGTTCAGGATTTAAGTATCAGTATCAGACTGTTCGGTTTCATTGAATCTAGTAAATGAAAATCCCCATTCGAATCTCCATAAATCCCAAAACTGAAATGAACAATTCAAATCCTATCTGGAAATCAAAACACCAATATCAATGGATATATCAATCTCAAAAACCCAAAACAACCCCATTCGAATTCAGGTATCAGTAAAAAAAATAAGTGACAAGAAAAGTGCTAAATCGAACTAAATCCCATTTAAATCCAATTTCAGTGTGATCAAGTGTTCCTCCTATAAGTACGTGTCCTGGGGGGGGTATTCGTGTCCATGCAAATGGACACGAGGTGTACAAGAATCAATCAAAACAGTGTATCAGTTGCATAGGGATTTAAATTCAGAATTACAAACTGGAAATTGTGTATCAGATGACTTTAACAGTCCACTCCATACTCGAAATCCCATTCTATAACCAATCCAAACCAATCTCACATGTAACCACCCTAGCATTAACTATTACATATGTATGAATCAAAATATGGCAAATTAAACATCAATTTTGGTTTGAAATACAGAACTTAACCTCAGAAATTTATAATAACAGTATACGTATCAGTGATCAATGGAAAATGTAAATTTCGAACTCAAATCATGTTAATATACTAAGTTGAAGGTTGGTAATTAATCTAGCACATCCATACGTGTCCTACAAGTGGTTTTGTGTCCACAAAATCAGACACGAAGTGTCCAGACACCTCGAGCACACACAGACACACACGAGCACATCAAGTGTCGTGCAAGCGTGTCACGGAGTCGTGTGCATGACACACGACACGTGACATATCGTGCTCATGTCCAGACACTCGCCAGGGATAGGGGTACGTGTCAGTGTCATGGTCCAGTGTCCAAGTTGTGTCGTGTCTAAGTTACAAGGTCGTGTCAGTGAGGTCTGTGCACTCGTGCACAAGCTGTGCTCGACCAGTGCGAGTGAGTTTTCTCACTGATCACTCAACGAAACCCGACCAAATTTTGTGAGGGTCATGTCAGACACTAGTTGCACATGTCCACAAAAAATTAGCTCACTAGAGTTCGTGTCGTGTCCTGTGTCGACCCCGAGCAGCAGGGCACTCGACCACAGTGTCGTGCAGCATGTTCGTGTCCATTTTGGACACGGATACAGCTCTAAAACGTGCTCAATGTCCAACATAATTAATCTGCATATCAAGGGCTTCAAAATCATGTAATTAGTTTAGCAAAAATCGAAAATAAAATCCTTAGAGGCATTTCGTCGAACACCTAACATACCCTATGACACGTGTCCGATACGGACACCAAACGGACACAAAATCCACCCAAATTCGAGGTACAGCTAGGGGACACCTAAACCTAGTCTAATATGCAAAGAAATCAAAATAATAATGCAATTTAAAGGGTTTTACCTATAGGTGCAATTTGCAAGAAAAAGCTCCAAATGGGGGATTCTTCCTTGCTAGCTAAATGCTCCCAAATTGTCCCAAAGCTGGGATTAAACCCCAAAATCAAAAAATAGGAGATTATTAGGTTCTAATGCAAGAAACTAGGATTAAAAAGGAATTAAAATGGATTTATGAGAATTTTTGGAAAGGGGACAATACCTCTCTTTTCCAATGTGTTGAAATAAAATAAAAGAGGCAAGCCCTAATGAATAAGTGTTTATATAGGGTAGGGATCCCTATGTGGCTGGTTACTTAGGGTTTGTTAGGGTTAGGGCTTCTAGTTATGGGCCATGGGCCAAGTCATGATCAATAAAATCATTAAGCCATAAGTCATTTCATGAAACCACAAGCCATGAAATAATTCCACTTAAACTAATCCTCTCATTCTAAAACTAATCTCTAATGACTAAAATTAGTTAACTCAAGCTAGACTAGGGTCACCATGGCTAGGGTTAGGTTCTAGGCTAGTCCACTAGGTCTCAACAAGTCAAAGTCAACTAGAATTCACCAATTCATTAAATTAATCAAATAATTCAAATAAGTCAAAAATGACCAAATTACCCCTAGGCTAAAAATGATAATTAAATATCCTAATGACATGGTTAGGCTCTAGGTCATGCAGTCACTAGGGTTTCACTGGCAGCACATCAAAATCACAAGTCTAACTTAAAACAGCTTTTAAATAGTTTAAAAATGATTAAAAATCACCAAAAATTATAATATAAAATAAATATCAATAATGATAATTATAATTACAAAATTTCAAAATTACCCTCATCTGGAAAACTGGATGTTACAGCTATACTACATTTTGCAAAATAACTTCTATTAGATAAATTTATATATTTTTTGATAAGAGAAACCATCTAAATTTGTTTCTAATCAAAATTAGAATAGATATGTTAGCTATTTTATAGATAACTTGGTAGGAAGGGTTTACTAAATGAACTTGTGTTTTACTAATTATTATTTTGGATAGCAAACATGATAATTTAATACTGGTCAAATAATATTAGCTAGTATCATTTAGATTTTAATTAAAAAATTCCAAATTGATCCAGGTGGACCTAGTGCTCATTGTCTTCCTATCGATCTCCCGGAGCAAGGCAAGTACATTATATGGTCTTGTGCATTTATATTCATATCCTGTGCTTTTTCTGTGATACGTTATGACACGATATCACGTTCTCCTGTACTTTCATGTTCTTGTACTTGTGTCGGGGAGGGAAAATATACTAGCTATGTGACCAAACTTCGGTTACTATATTCATGTAGATAGCTTAGGCCTCGCATCGTGCACGCGGGTCCTAAGCCGTACCGATATTCATGTACTCATGTATATGTTCCTGTACTCACCCCAGCCGGTCACATAGGCTAGTTTTATTTCAAACATTGTGCACATGTCATGTCTTGTACTTCAGATTTATGGTTTACATTCTTGTACTTTATTTTCCTGTACTTACATTCCTGTACCTTCATGTTCTTTTCCTGTATTTTATATTTCATGTTCTCTTGTACTCATTTTCATATCATGATATTCTTGTTCATTATCTAGAATTGTACTTTGCTCTGCTCCTGATTGGACATGTTGCAGGTGTACTTGTAGGATTTTGTTCTACCTTATGGGCCAGAGCCCGGGATTTTAGCTGAGCAGGATGGAGACATGACTTAGTTTGAGGTTTCAGGTTTAGATCGTTTTAGCTCTTCCTCTAGATATTGTATGTTGTGAGTTTATAGTGTTTTCTTCTTGTTGTCTCTAGTACATTTATGATATTATGATCGGTGGATTATGGAGATCATTCTGGGAACGTTTTGTAGATGCTGTGATTGTGCACATTCATGTTTATCTGGTTAGATTTCCCTAGCTTGGTACAGCTTACTTCGTCGTATCTAACGACGAAGGCTGGGCGTGTCCGACTCGTGTCCGATTATTCGGGAGCGGATCGTGACATCCGTACAGTAGTAACTAAGTCCTATTTAGAGCAACACAGGTTACAATGTATCCAAGATGTAATAAATAAAGTTTACAATATATTCTACATTATTCTAGGTCATTCTAGGTCAAAGTCAACTCTTGGTCAACTCTGATCAACAATCTAGTCAAACTAGGCCAAACTCTAGTCAACTAGTCTAGGGTTTGGTCAACACTAGTCTACAATATTATTTTAGGTCTATCTAGTCCATTTCTAGGTCATTTCTTATGTTACCTCACAAACTAGGTTACCTTAGGATACCAAGGTATTATTTAGCCTAGTCTACATAGCCTATAGGTAAACACCGTATATAATACATACCATATATACATATATATATATATATATATATATATATATATATATATATATATATATATATATATATATATATATATATATATATATATATAAGTATACTAAGTTATATTAACATATATGCATAACATACATACAATATATACAATATCTTTATACACTTTACCTAGATGACATATACAATATTACTTACATATGTCATATATAAAGGAAAGGGGTAACATTACATGTGTGTGTGCATAGTGTACTATCAAGTTAACATGTGAGAGTATGCTGTGATAGGGTAACATAGTGTTTAGTCAAGGAAATGTGTGTGTGTGTGTGTGTGTGTGTGTGTGTGTGTGTGTGAGTTAAACAAGGGCTAAGGTTGCATACATATGTATATACATACACATATAGAAAGAGGGAAAGGGGGAAGGTTACAAATGTATATAGAGTGCGTGTGTGTGTGAGTGAGAGTGGGGTTTAGCAAAAGGGGGTTAAGGGTTAACTGAGACTTCTCAAGCCAACCCACCACACAAACCTAACTAAACCAACTCAACACAACAAAACAACTCAAGGCCAACTGAACCTAATCAGTATACATATATATATTACGACACACATATGTAATACAACATAGATACCTACACACACACACACACACACACACACACACACACACCTATATATATATTATATATATATATATATATATATATATATATATATATATATATATATATATATATATATATATATTTGGAACTAGGTAAATTGTTTCCGAAATCGCTCCCACTGGGATTCGAACTCCTGACCACTCGGGCCGCATGCATCTCTCTTAACCACTAGGCTAAAGGTCATCTGCTATATATATATATATATATATATATATATATATATATATATATATATATATATATATATATAAACATGAGGGGGTGTGTCAGGGGTGTCAAACATTGTCAAAAACTATGTCAAAAGAGTGTCCAAATCACATGTCAGAATGTGTATCAGTGCAGTGCACTGAGCACAGCTCGTGCTAACATGTCGTGTCCTCTAGGACACAACACACTCGATGCCAGGTCTTGTTTTCATGCACAGAGATAGAGTAGGTCTAGGGCTTGGTGATGGACACCCTGAATCATGTCCAAGTCACCACGTGTCCTCGTGTCAAGTGCGTATCAGAAATGCAAAGTCGCGCGTGCACAGACTGGCTCGAACCCGTGCGAGCACGATTCCGTGTCTGACATGACACGAATCAATCTCGATCTTGGGGAGGGGCATGACAGACATGGCCACCACCTCCACACCAAATTTGGTGGGTCCACGTGGCCTATGCAGAGAGATAAGTAGGTCGAGCAGCGTGGGAATGTGTCATGGCCTTTGTAGCGGTCCCCGTATCCGATTTTGGACACGAAAAGGACACAAAAATGTGCTCAATGTCCAAGGAATGAAATCCCCATATAATAGGCTACAGAAAAGTGAAATTAGTTTTGAAAAACATTAACAAATAGTTCATTGAGACATTTTATCAAACACTTACACTACACTACAATACGCCTCCGATACACATATCAAATGGACACGAAATCCTACCAAACATGGTCTACAGGTGTATGGTGCCTAGATGCATGCATCTATGAAGAAAAATCAGAAGAACAATGAGTTTAGAGCCATTACCTATTGAGAGTTGGAATCTCAATACAAAAGTCTAAAATGAGATCCTTCACCAACTTGCTACGGTCCAAGAGCCTTCAATCTTTGCTAGCTAGCCTCTATAGACCTCTTCTACAGTAGGGAAGTGTGTTGCAAAAGATTAGGCTCAATTTGGAGTTGATTTGGAGAAAGTGGGTGATTTTGGGAAAGAACACAAATTAGGGTTTAGGAGGCAATGAAAGAGGCAAAGGGGGCTATCATGATGTTTATATAGGGGAGGGGGCTGCCCTTGGCTGTCACAAGGGGTTATCTAGGGTTTGGGTAGATATTTAGGTAATGGGTAGGCTTCTACATGCATAATTCAAGCCCTCTTAGGAGAGGCCCAAGTAAACTAGGGTTTCAAGCTAAAATATCTATCTTAACATAATATCTAGATATTCTAGGGCTTGCATTACTTCTTAATTCTACTAACTAAGCCTCTACGTTCATGATTTACATCTAGATTAGGACAATGCTAGGTTAAGGCCTAACATTTTAATTAGCACATTATTAATTATCCAAAATTCAAATTAATTTCAATAAATCACAAATGACCAAAATATCCCTAGTACTAAAAAGTTGTAGTGACAAAAAGGAATTTCCTTTTAAGAAGAAGAAAGGAAAAAAGAATTTTTTTTCTCAGAATTTTGGCTCTAATACCATGTAAAGAAATAGTTGATGATTTTATTGTTCAAGAGGGGGTACATATATATAGGAGGTGGGGGCCATGTCTAAAGATAATAAAATCATTTATACTATTATATAATTCAAATATCAGGGGTATTTGGATGATATAGATTAATAGATAGCTAGGTAGTTAAATTATATTTATCTAAAGATAATAATGTCATTTATATTCACTTATTTAAAATTTAAATTTATCGTAACCTACTATTCTACTTTATGATGCACATCTATCGCATAAATATTCTCTTCCGCTATTTTCATAACTCCCAGACACCTCATATTTCTTTCCCTTTCTCTATTTTCATAACCATCCGATTAAAAAAATGCTTTCTTCTCCAATCTTTTTTTTTTCTCCATTTTCATAACCATCGGATTAACAAAAAAAGCTTCCTTCTCCAATCTATTTTTTTTCTGGAGCGTAGTTATCTTCCTTTTTCTTTGACATTAAAATTTAATTTTATAACTTTTTATCTTTCAGGGAAAGCAGTTCTATTGGCAATGGTTGCAGTGTCGAACAAACAGTTCTCAAGTACGGTCAGTGAAAATGCTAATTGTTTTATTTTTTTTCTAATCAATTTTATAGTAGTTCATGCAAAAAAAAAAGTTTGGAATACTTGCAATACTTTTGGCGTATGATCCTTCTTCGATTTCTTCTAAATTAGGTCCCCCATGCTGACAAGGTTCGTATTTATCGCCTAAAAACTTCAATCGTACATATCATCATTTTCGTATGAGGTTCGTGAATTATTCACTTCCTATTTTCTTCTTCTTTGCAACTTTTCGTATATTTTGGTGTGTAAAATTTATTTGTGCATAATGGAGGAAGCGGAGGAAATGAAATATACAGGAAAAAAAATGAGAGATGAGATAGTGGCACGAATCACAGAGCTCGAAAAGGTATGAAAAATGTAATATTTAATATACCTTTTTCAATAAAAATGTGTCATTTTTTAATTATAATGCTAACTCGATTCATGATCAAATTGTTTCATGCATTGTCACTATTTAATTGGTTGCATGTTACCACTTAGGAATCAAAATAGAACTGTATCATGATCAAAAAATGTCCCTTCAAGTTGTATAACTCAAAAATATGTCAAATATCAAGTTGTATAACTTAAAAAATATGTCAAATATTTTTGTGTGTAGTAATAGAACAATTGTGAATATTAAGTCATTGGTACTTTGAAATGTACTTCCAACTAATATTTAAAATGAATGAAAATTGGTAGCATATGTTGTCCTTTTTTTGAGTATATTGGTCAACCATAGTAGTTTTGTAGAATGTCTAAACAAACAGAAATATAAAACTATAATAAA
Organism: Iris pallida; assembly: GCA_029216955.1. Classification (NCBI taxonomy): domain Eukaryota; kingdom Viridiplantae; phylum Streptophyta; class Magnoliopsida; order Asparagales; family Iridaceae; genus Iris; species Iris pallida. The sequence goes on along the minus strand of JANAVB010014196.1, from coordinate 2,858 downwards.
ATAGAAAAATATTATAAATAAACTATTTTTTCCTCTCATCCATTCTTATCTAAGAGTTCTTTTTCTATTTTTAATTCTAAGAAGAAGATATACTTATAATTTTAGATTACATCGACTTAAATTAGAATAGATTAAAAAAAATTGTTCTCTTTTAAATTGTAAATACGATTAATTCAAATGGTAGATTTAATTACTTTACAGTAGTAACTTTGAATGAAATAAGATTTTAAATTATAGATTTGATTGGAATAAAAAATGTAATCCTTAATTTTATTACGTAACACAACTAAAAAAAGTTTCCAAACAATATAAAAATTTGTGTCATGTTGGAAAACTTTGGAAACTGAAGAAAATACAACGTTCAACCAAACATAAATATAAAACCAAAAAAATTGACCCAACAGAATCTTAAGTAATAGATTAAGTAGTAGATAATTTTTAGATAATAAATGAAATAATAAAGTAGATTAGATTAATTTAAATTTAAATTAGATTAAATATAAATTTAAATTGCAATTAAATAGCTCATTGAATGTTGACTGTGCATTAAAAAATTACTTTCATAGATTAAGTTACAATTTTATCTAACTTGCCTTAGATTACGTTTAAATTAAATTTTAGATAATAAATTTTAGTCATCTTAAAATTAAATTAAAATTTTTAGATTCTTGGTTTTGAAATAAAATTTATGTTAGGATAAAAATATCTTTTAGGATGCACTATCTTTAAAAATCAAAGCGAAACATATTCCTATTCTTTAGGATGCACTAATTTTTCCCTCCTTTTGAACTTAAGCAAACAAAAAAAAACCATGAGTTTCGGTAACATTTTCCTATCTTTTAGGATGCACTATTTTTTCCTCTCTTTTAACTTACAATCTTGCTGTATGGCTAGCTTAGTACTAGCTCACTACTAGCAAATGCTGATGTGGCGGAGAGAGGTAACCAAGTTTACAGGTTTAGCTGGTCAACAGCTTTTTGAAAATTTCATTAAACATTTCTTATGTTAATTGGCTCCCAAAATTTTTGGATGATGACATCTCTCATTATGTGACATATGACATGAAAAGTGACATGGCAGCTGACATGTCATGTTTTAACCCAAAAAATTAATTACCTAAAAATTTATTGTTAATGTTAATGTTATGTTAATGTTAATGCTAATGCTAATTTTAATTCAATGTTAATATTAATTTTAATGTTAATGTTAAAATTAATATTAATGCTAATTAATGTTAATATTAATATTAATATTCATGTTAATTTGAAGTTAATATTAATTTTAGTATTAATTTTAATGTTAATGTTAATGCTAATTTTAATTTAATGTTAATATTAATTTTAATGTTAATGTTAAAGTTAATATTAATGTTAATTCTAATATAATATTAATTTTAATATTAATGTTAATATTAACCAGCTAAACCTGTAAATTTTGTTACCTCTCTCCACCATATCAGCATTTGCTAGTAGTGAGCTAGTACTAAGCTAGCCATAGAGCAATTTCGTTTAATTTAAAACAAACAAAAAAAAACTTTAAACCATGAGCTTCCGGGACCTTCTTTGGAAGAAAAAATATATTAAAATATCATAGTTTAACATTAGATGTTCGGCCCTCCTTTATTATTATCCAATGCTTATAGTTTTATTAAACATATCCATCTCAAATAAACCAATGCCTCTGTATCAACCAAATATGGACCAAACCAATGACATAAAGTATTTTTTTGTTGAAGTACATTTACAAATTATCATGATATATTTTTTTTATATGTTCTTAAAACTATTTAAACTTAGTCTCTTAAAGTTTCAAGTTGATTCAGATTATATTAAGTAATAGATAACTTTTAGATAATAGGTGAAATGATAAATTCGATTAAATTAAATTTTAATTAGTTAAATTTAAACTTATATGATGGATTAAATTATAATAGAAGATTAAATTAAAATAGCTAATTAAATGTTAACTATGCGTTAGATAAAATTACTTTCTCAAGATAAGTGAAATCTTATCTAACTTACGTTACATTAGATTTAAATTAAAATATTGATTAGAATTTTTTTTTAAAATAAACTTAAACATTTTTTATATTCTTAGCTATCAAAAAAAATTTGTGATGGGATAAAAATGTCTTTTAGGATGTACTATCTTTAAAAAAATCAAATTAGCATAACATATTCCTATCTTTTAGGATGTACTATTTTTTTCCTCTCTTTGAACTTAATGAAAGAAAAATAACTTTAAACTATGAGCTTCGTGGACTATCTTTGGGAGAAATGAGAAAATAATGTTCTAAAATTTTGAAGTTGGCTATTGAATTCTTTTTCTTCTATATAGCATGTCGTGTCTTTTACAACAATATTTATTAAAGGAAACCATATTGGCATGACATATATGTTAAGAACCCGAAGAGACCATTTGTTTTTTTTTTTACAAAATATTTACCAGAAATATTGTCTATTAAGAAGTTTTGCTACCACAAAACTAATCACATATAAGATACTTGACTTATGTCTATTAATTGATGAAATTAAAATCTTATTAATTATTATCACTATTTTTGTTCCATATAAACATTTAGTTTTACTAATTTCTTGCAGGACAATACATGTTGTCAATAAATAACATTTCATTATATAATTTTGTCACCTGAGTGATTTACTATTAGAAAATTAATATTTTTGTTGAGTAAGTTTGGTTTGATGTTTTCTTTATTAAATGAGATTGTATCAATATTTCTAGATACAAATATCGAATCGAAGATAATATAATAATTTTTTAAATAAATTTGGTTATATGTTATCTTTGCTACAAAATGATATCAATATTTGTAAAACGGATTTTAAACATTGTGTGTG
>JANAVB010014195.1:0-32087 GCA_029216955.1 Iris pallida | reverse complement strand
CATATACAGGTGTGTGGGTACATGCGGCAGTTCTCTGACGAGAATGTGTACAACCATGTTGCCAATATTGAGCATGCGAAGACATTGTGGGAGCAGTTGAAATCTTTGTACGCAAAAAAGACCGGGTAAACAAATATTCCGATCCGAATGATGATGGGTCAGCGGTACAAAGATGTGCATCCATTACGGATCACTTGAGTGAGTTCCAGGACATGGTGGACCTGTTATCCTCGATGGGAGTCAAGTTCGATGACGAGGTTCAAGGACTTTGGTTGCTATATACATTGTCAAACTCATGGGAAACCTAACAAGTATCTATGATCGCTTCTGCTCCCGAAAGGCGTGGTCAGTCTGGAGTTTGCCAAGAGCGGGGTACTGAATGAAGAGATGCGAAGACGTTCTCAGGGCACTCATCCACATCCCATCACTCATAGCACTAGTTTCAGAGAGCCGCTGAAGGGACAAAAAGGGTCCAGGTGGTGGCAGAGACAAGAGCAGAAGGAAGTCCAAGGGTCAGTACGAGGACTTGGAGTGTTATCATTGTGGCAGAAGGGCCATCAAGCGGAACTGTTTCGCTTGGAAGAGTGTAACATCCCAGTCCCAAAATACAACGACTAAGTACGTAGACATGCCAGCTGTATGCATACGAAGTACATGGCCCTCGTATGTATACATAAGCTGTGAAATGTAGAAAGCCCTCCCCCCCAATGATACTATACATGCATCATAACCTACGACACACCAACACATGTCGCTTCCACACACTGTTTTGTACTTAATAACTGTCAAGTCTTCTAACATGCTCTATTGACAGTTTTCCTACGCAAGCGCATGGGTGATCAGCCAACACGCAAGTGACCTCTATATGTTACTCACAACTCACACACAACTCGTGCTACTATCGTGTCAAGTTAATGAGATATACTAAGTTGACGGTAGTCCCTTAACTCTAGGTTCACATGTAAGAAGAAAAATAATAAACAAAAAAATAGAGGTGCAGTAAATATACAATAACTGAAAAATAAAATACAACTAAATATAAGCAGTAAACATGGCAAGGTATCTTGCCTGGTTGTGTGCGATGATCTGACATGTCCCGAATAGTCCACTAGCCATGATCATTATGAAGAGTACCCATTTTGCGAGAAAGTATGAAAGCATAATTAGCCATGATGAGGGGCAATCTAATTAGGAGGAAATTTTGATTTGGATGAAGTAATTTCTTAATTAGAAAATATATAACTTATTAGAAAAGTATTTATAACTATTCAACTTTATTTATATCCATGAAAATATTATAAGAATCCAATTAAAATATTTATTTAGTACAAAACTATTTAAGTTTAATAGGCCCAAAATATACTTTCTAAATAATGTATGTATATTTGAAAAATAAGAGTCTATTGTATTTAGGCCCAAAACAAATTACTTTTAGAAATCCAAATAAAATATATTTAACTTGGGTAATATTTTTGCATAGGTATAAAAGTACATATCATACCCAAGTTAATTAAAGTGTCATTATTGTTAATGAGAATAATAATATGAATAATCATAACAACAATGCTACTAATATACATATAGTTATACTTTCAAAATGGTACTTATATTACTAATGTATATTTTAAAACCCACCAGATTTAGAGCTCTGGCACAACCCAAAATATTTAATATTTATGTATTTTTTTAAAACCAACCCAATTGAACCCAGCCCAGAGACTGCTGTTAGCCCAACCCTCTTTGAAAATATTACAAAATATAAAATCTAAAATAAAATAAAAAGAGCTGAATGGAAGAGGTAGTTGGTGAGAAAGGTTTAGGGAGAGAGAGAGAATGAACGAAGAGCAGAAAGGAGTGGGGCTTTGGTCGAAAGAGGAAGAAGAAGTCAGAGAGGAAGAGCGAGAGGAGGACGAGACTTATAGAGGGAGACTCGTCCAGGCTTGGCTGGGCATCGGCGTCGAACTCCGATGCGGCGGCGGACTCAGCCGCGGACAGGGAAGATCGCGGAGGGTGCAACACCGGCATTGCCGAGCTGTTAAACGAGGTCAGCTAGATCTGGTGTTGGTACTGTACTCGACGGAGAAAGCCGTGGGGCGACAGCGTCGACACGAGGCGCATCGACGCCAACCACGACTCCGATCATCGAAGAAGTCGGTGGGTCTCAGAGGTGGCAGGAGCGATCGACGGTGGGCGAGGCCAAGCGTGGAGGGATGCAACATGGTGGCGGTGGCAGAGGGAGTCGTGGCGGTGTGCTTTACAGGGCACGACAAAGGGATCCAGGTGAGTGTTTTCTTCCTTTTTTTTCTTCTGGGTTGGGTGTGGTGGGGCTAATGGTGTGGTCGGCCGGGGTCTGGCCGGTGATGGCGGCAGGCATGGATGATGGGGATGTGTCCGACGGGTTGGCCGGGCACACATAGTTGGCACCGAGGTCGGAAGATGGCGCTGCTCGATGATGGCAGCAATGATGGTGGCGGTGGTTGGTTGACCAGTGTTGGGATGGATGTGGTGATGGACGGATGGTGGCGGCCGGGGATCGGATCGGATGTTATGGTGATAGTGGTCGAAGGTTGCGGCTGAAGGAGGAGAACGGAGACAGGTTAGGGATAGAATTTGATTGTGTCGAGAGTGTGTCTGACACGAAAATAATGTACATGTATAAGGAATGGAATAAGATGGTGGACACAGACAAGGTGCACAATACAATTGGGTAGAGAAAATTTGGATTATATAAATTATAGGAAAATATGACATGGAGCCTCTCCTTATATAGGAGGTGAACTCCTCTAGTTGGATAATGACTTGGATAGTTTAAACCCTCTATTAGATAAATCCTATATTGATTCAAAACGGTTTTAAAAATTACTTTATCAAATTCAAATCAAATGTAGATAAATCTGTAACCACCACTTTTCTAAAATGAGGGTAATTTTGAACTTTTGTAAAATTAATTATTTAATATAGGTTTAAATCTTGTTATTGATTTATTGGTAAATTTTGATTATTTTAATATCATTAAATTAGTGTTTTGATTTTGTTCTTTGGCTAGTGTAACGTTAGAGCTACTTAGCCTAGAGACTAACCTTGACCGTGGAGGCCTAACCCATGTGATTAGATTAGCTAATTACCATTTTTTTGGCTAAGGGTATTTTGGTCATTTTTTGACTTTTGAATTATTTAGGATTTTGATTAATTGGTAGATTTTAGATCATTTTAATAATATTTAAATTGATGTATTGTAATTTTGGTCATTTTTCATATTTTAATATTTTAGGAATTTTTATATTTTAATATTAATTTTACATGATTTGTTTAGTCGGGTTTGAGTTTCGTTTCGTTCCGACTTGTGTATAGTTTAGACTCTAGACGGAACCCAAAGATTAGTTAGTCATAGCCCACAAACTCCACTAATTAAGTTAGTAAGTTTAGACTAATTTCACTTGTAAGATTGGTTAAGTTAGAGGCTTAATTTAACCATTTTGATCCCAAACTTGAGCCTAACTTAAAATTAACCAAGAGGACTAGTTAAGGCCTTAATGGGCTTTCCCCCAAGGCCCAATATGGTTTAATGGCAGCCACTATAGGTAGGTTAGCCTTCCTTCCTTTCATTTCATTCCATCTTGCCTCTTTTCCTTCACAAAGTGTTCTTCCCCAAATTAGAGATTCCCCTCTTTGATTTGATCTCCAAATCTATTCATTCCTCCACCAAACTTCCATCCATCCTTCTCATACTATTAAGGGAGGGTGCTAGCAAAGATTTGGAGCAAAGTGCAAGGAGGAGTGTCCATTTTGGAAGGATCTTCGTATCGGAGCCGTGTCCTTAAGAGTATCATTGGGATCCCACTCCCAATAGATAAAACTAACCCTCTAAATTGATTTCCTATCCATATTAGTTAGTTTTGAATCCATAGGATCCACCCCCATGCATGTACCCCCTTTAGATTCAAGTTTGAGGCCATTTGGAGCTCTCTTGAGGATTTTAGATATGTGTTTTGTGTCTTATTTGATAGATCCCAAATTAGAACACCCCATGTGTTGTTTTTGCCTAATAGGATTGATTATGTTTTAAATTCAGTTTTAGAATGGTTAGAGAGTGGATTGATCTTAGTTAGGATGGTTAGAATGAGTTTCATTTGGATACCTATGTTGGTATCCAAGTATCTTGGCCTACATGTGTTTCTTTTGTCCAAAATAACCCAAATTTGTCATAATATCCTCCACGTTTTTAGTAACCATAGCAACTTATAAATAGCATAACTTTTAGCTCAGAACTCTGATTAATCTTCCTTTTTTTTAAAAGAACCGTATCGAAGTTAGCTTTCCAAATATATATTTTAATAGCCAAAATCGTTCTAGAACTTTCTGTAAAAACTATTTGAGTGTCAGCTGTCAGAAAGACAAACGCGTTTTGGTGTTTTCGCGATTTCGGGAGCTTTCGGACACGAAAATGCGATCCGTTTGAAGTTTCAGAAAGCTAATACGAAGGGCTAAAACATACTTTAATCCTAGGATTTAGTGAAGTCCCAATTGACACAGTATTAATTTTAAGTAGAAGAGTGACTATATGACATAGGCATTTTGTGTAACCTATGAGCCTATGTAGTATGGATATTAAGTGAATGTAGGTATCATAGGTTGTCGAGTATATATAGATATAGCACACACACACACCACATACACACACAAACACACACACACACACACACACACACACACACACACACACACACCACATATATATATATATATATATATATATATATATATATAATATATAATATTATATATATATATATATTATTATGGATGATGAGGAAGCGGGCGGGCTCCCTCTTGGACTCTCCGCCCGTCGGGATTCTCTAGCAAGGCTGGCCGGTCGGCCTGCCGGGGTCAGCGACACCCCTCCACTTCTTCGTCCCCCTCGGAGGACTCCCTCTCCTGGTTGGCCGGCGCCCGCCTGGCCCACCCCTCCGTGGAGTTTCCTCCATCCCCCCTCATCGTCGGCTTCCCGCCGAGGGGTTTCCACCCCCAACCAACCCCTTCGCCGCCCTAGGCGGCTTCAGTGCAACCAGGCTAGGTGCGGCCCTCCAACGGTTGGGGCCCCACCTGTTGTGCCCCCTCATCTCTCTGTGCAGTCGCCGGCACCGCCTGTGGCTCCGCCCGTTGCGCCCCCTCCTCTGTTTGTGCCGTCATCGGTAGCACCCCTCCCTCCGCCGGGGCCCCCCGACCCCGTTCTAGGCGCCGCCGGAGCGGTCTCCCTCTTCCTCCCCGCGCCCTTTCGAGGTCCCCGAAGGCCCCTCTTCCCGCCGGTCCCGTCACCGGTGGCCTCCCAACCCACCTCGTCCCTTCCCGCGACAATGTACCCCCTCCAACCCAGGCCACCCGCTCCCTGTGGTGGCCCAACTCCGCCTCTTCCTCCTTCAGCCACCTGGCTGAGCCACCCGGCTACTCCTCTCCAGCGCTGATTTCCTTCCACCCAGCCTCCGCCCCCCTGACGGCCCCGCCTTCTCCTGGCACCGGAACCCATCCCCTCGTGGGCCCTGGTGGCCACGCGTTCGTGCTCGGCCTCCCCTCTTCGGCGCCGGGCGGGCGTCCGACGGGTTTGTCACCCCTGTCTCCCCTCTTCGAGACGCTCCCCCAACTCTCGGCATCCGGCGATCTTTCCGCCTCCAGTCGGAAGGCTCCCTCCCTCGCCGGTGATCGGCGCTCCGTGGAGGTCGAGCCACCCCGCTCCCTCCCCCGACGTACCGCCGCCAATCCCCCCATGCGACCTTGCGCCTTCCCTCCCTCCCCTCCCTCTCTCCCCTCCCTCTCCTAGCCTCCGCCGCCGGAGCCCCTGGCTCCGGCCACCGCTCGGAGGGGAGGGGGGTCGAGGCTCCTCGAGCCGTGCGCCCCTCTCCCTCAGGCAGAGATCCCCCTCCATCGGTCCGCACGCCCAATCGGGTCGCATCCCCCAGTCAACCCCAACGCTTCGGGAAGAGTGCCCGTTCAAACCCTCCCTGTTCGTTTCAAATTTTTGATTTTTCAAATTTTTTTCAAAATTCGAATATTCAAAACTCAGAGCCACTAACCCGTTCGGGCTGTGCACCCGTTACCCATACTCTGGGTTTCAGACGCTTTTTGGTTTTCGAAATTTCAATATTTTGTGTTAATATTTCGAAACCTAGTAGTCGTACTTTTTACATTTTGGACCTGTACTACAAGGCCCCTTTTGTGTTTTTTGGCCCTGTAACCGTTTAATGCTCTCTTTGAGCCTCCTTTTGTTCAATAAATATATATATATATATATATATATTATATATAATTGTTATGTAATATTTGTTAGTATAAGTGTTAGTTAGATAGTAGATGTTTATATTTTGTTAGATATTGATATGTAGTAGGTTATGTTAGTTCTAGATATTGGTATGTTAGCAAGTTAGTCTCTATAGGTTATATGTTAGATATTAGTTAAAATGTTATGTTAGTACATTAGATAGTTAGTTAATTAGATAATTGAGGGGTATCTTAGTATCTCATGATACCAAGTTAGTATCTTAAGGTAAATATGAATTACCTTTACCTTCAAGGTAAATGATTCGTTTACCTTATGACCAAGGTATGGTATCAAGGTACCAAGGTAAGGTATCAAGATATCAAGGTAAGGTTAGGTTTACCCAAGTTCAGGTATTGAATTCCAACCAAGGTATTGGTATTGGGATGTCGATATAACCAAGGTTGATATGGTATCCTAGTGTTAGTGGGTTAGTGTCTAAGTGTTTGAGTTTAGTAGGTGATGTTTTGTGGAAGGGTTATATAGATATGTATATATATTTTTGGGTTATAGTATCTATATATATTATAAAAGTATATAGATATAGGTTATGGTCCATAGTGAGGATATGTATATACTTGATATATATATCTATATGTATGTGTTAGGGTGGTACTATATGGGTAAGGATATGTGGTATGTATAAATATTAATATATCCTAAGTATCATAGATGTTGACCACTAATCTAAGTTTGACCAAAACCATAGAAGCTTAACCTTGACTCCTAGTTTGACCCAAGGTGGACCAGAGTTGACTTAGAGTTGACCAAGAGTTGACTTGACCTAGATTGACTTAGAAATATGTAGATTGTATTGTAAATTTTTATCATTTCAAATTGAACTCTTTATAACATGTGTTGCTCTAACTAGGACTTTGTGACATCAGTTCGGACATCTATTCATATAAGTCATTCAGGATAAAGGCGAGTACATTCTCTGATAGTTCTCTTTATTTGATATATCCTGTGATGCATGTTATACTAGTGTTCTATCTTGATTCTGACACGATGGATTCACGGATTGGTATTTTATGGATTCCTTGACTGGAGATACGTGGTTTCATGCCTATCTTGAATAATGTAATCATGACTAATGCATCCATCGTGACTAATGAAATGCGTGTCGAAGAACCTGGATTCCATGTGTACTAGTCGGACATGGGAATACCTAGGAGACATATGAATATACCCATTCTATCCTATTGGTCTTACGTGAATAATAGCGACCACACACGTACGTGTATGGTTGTCGGATATCCCTTTGTAGCCGTTCACATATCAAACTTGGTATTTCAAATCACTGGTCTTAACACTGTTTGTCTGAGTTGTCTACAACATATCTTTAATGACAGGTTTACCATTATTATATATCTGCCTGTTTTTATATTTTGTATATTTTTATACACTCGTCTTTTCCATGTACATTATCTCTATAACCTGATCGTCAAGAATTTCGTTATTATACATACTCATAGCGCTTGTCAATTATTTGAACTGTTAGGGTGATGTGCTCGTTCCATCCTGACTAGATATGTTGACAAAATATTACAGATGATATAGATGATTATCCCCACCTTCTATGAGGCCTACGAGGGTGGCACACAGGAGCCAGAGGACGATATAGTCCATTAGAGGGTGCCTTAGTATTAGCTTAGAACTTTTAGCTTTCAATTTTATCGGATTGTTCCGAATGTTAGTAGAGACTTATTTATATTCTGGATATGTATTATTTGTTGGACATCTACTGTATGTGTTGTGATAACGCTACTTTATATTCAGTTTCTTCTTTTTTATCTGATTCCATATCGTGCTCTATCTTCCTTAGTCTAGTGATTGAGATTATATAGTTGAGATGTCATATTATACCTCCGTACGGAGATGACAGGTTATATTTCCTTGTTGTTAGATGTTAGATGTTATAGATGACCTATACTGCATTCTACCGCCACACTGTGATGTAGACTGGATATACCCATGTTCTCGTGCCCCTAACAGGGTGCGGGTCGTAACACGTTTTGGTGGTGGCCCATGCAGGTCAGAGTCGTAACTAGTACGATTTCGTAGTGGTGCTCGACTTAGAGTGCTGCTACGAGCCTGCTGTTATGATATAGAATTTGGCAGTATAGAGAGTTACTCAATCACAGTTAGGACTACTTGAAAAGATTCCTGGTAACCCTTGAGGATCTCATTATGAACTATGTCGAAATTCGATTCCGACAGTTTCTGTCTACCTTTCCTTGTTCGTTGTTGAATTTGATTCTTGGTGTTCATTGTTGACTTGATTTTCTACCAAGATAAATCTTATGGGATAGGTTGCCTCAGTTATAGAATCTAGAGACTTCTACAGTTTTACTAGTTGGCAAGGTGAAGGTATAGAGTCTGATTTTTGAATGTATTTCTCGAGTGTGGGAATTTAAAGTTTTCGCAGCCAAGCTAGCGGTAATGCAAAAATTTTAAATACAATGATTCTAGAGGTATGTACATTAGTTGTGGACTCTATGGATTATCGCAGCCATACTTACTGGTGTGACGAGGATTCTGGTAACATGGTTCTGGATAGACGGGTATAATTATCAGATTGCAGAATAGATACCATATCGATGGTGCCCTAGTATAATGGAGTGGAATATCAGTATGGATATTACTTGAGTATCATGGATTAGATAGAGGAAGCTAGGCCACCTGTAGCGCAACACCGTGCCCCGTATCATCAGAGGGATATACCCAGAGGGACAGGGCTTTTGCGATGACAGTTGAATAGACCGATGCTACGGGTGATGGGTTAGCAGGTGTCACGACCCGCACCCTAGAGTAAGGGTACGAGACGTGGGTACGTCCAGCCTACGCCGCAGTGTCGGCGGTAGAACGCTGTCCTAGGTCACAACATCTAACAGTTGAAGGTAATATCAGTTATACTCCCCGAATGGGGGTGACATAACAGAAATATAACTCAATCACAGCTAAGGTAGAACAGAAAGATAGAATGATAATGAAAGATAAAATATCCAAACAGATGAAACACATAGATACAATCCAGAATTCTAAGCGTCTAAAATATACATATCTCATAATCTCAAAATCTAATACAGTGATCCAGAAAAGTAAGACAATCCTAAACTAATGGAGTGTCGTCTACTGCTAATGGATCCTGCTGCTGGTCCAAGTTCAGGCACTCATCTAGTGTGGCACCGTAGTAAGTAGGGCAGAACGCCTCAGTCTCGTCCTCTAATATTTTCAACAGGTCTAGTCAAGACGGGAACGAGCACATATCTCTCAAACAGTTCATAGCAGGTTAGGAGTATAAATCATACAATAGAGTAAAATACAGGAAGTGCTGAATGGAAGTACAAGTAAACAGGAGATATTTGTAACTGAAAGTAAATACATGATAGTAGAGACTGTAAGTGGCTAAGTGATTTAGAGTACAATATGGTTATGTAAACGGCTTAGGGGCACATGAATGCAAATAAGGAGGCACATTTATACAGCTACTGGGGATAATGATCACATAACCAATTCTACTCACCCCCCCAATCAATACACAAGGATCCATTCAAGTTACGTTATAAGCACATGAATACAACTAAGATACGTGAACTCATGTAATGAGTAGTACATGAGGCACGTGATAAAGCACATGAGAACATGTAAAAACATGAACTAGTACGAGTACAAGGAGTACCTGATGCACATGATAAAGTACATGAACATAAAATACCCGATGCACCCGTAGAGGGATAACATCTCAGGAAAGGATCCATATAGTACTAATCCGTGAAGATACGTCAGCATCATGTAGAGTAATCTAGAGCAAGAATATAATTCAGACAGGTATGAAAAGATCAGAGAATGTACTCGCCTGCTAACTGAAAGTCCAAGATGAAAGTACTGTCCGAGGAGAGGTGTCTGGCTCCTATTTAGAACAGTACAAGTCACAACAAGTCCAGAATAGAAATGAAATGCACTACAATGTGTTCTACATGAATCTAGGTCAATCTAGACCAAAGTCAACTTTTGGTCAACTCTGGTCAACCCTAGAAGTCAAACTAGGTCAACCAAGTTAAACCTAAGTCAACTAGTCTAATCTAGGTCTAACAAGTTATTCTAGGTTCTAACAAGTCTACTCTAGGTTTACTAAGGCTAAACAGTCTACCTAGATTCCAACTAAGCATACCATGCCTAACCAACCTATAACACATAACCACATGACATGACTATGTCTAATAGTCTATTAAGAAAACATCTATCCTATAGTCACTATACAATTTACCCATACTCTATAACATATCATATCTCATAGGATCATATATATATATATACATTTTACACATTCCTATAATAACTATATGTATATACAACTCATATAAAGGAAACTTAGATACTTATATATCACAAGGCATATATATATATACATAGGAAAGGAGTGAAGGGGAAAAATACATGAGTATTAGATGTGTGTGTGTCATAGACTAGTGAAAGAGGGTTCAGTCATAAAGAAAAAATAGTGTACATGTGCAATGTGGATGTGTGTGTATATGACAGTAAAGGAAAGGAATTCAGTTTACAAATCAATCAATATGGTTTAAACTATTCTCAGTTTCAAACCAAACATTCATTTCCAGTTCAAAACAAACCCAGGTATTTGACAGTTCAGTTTGCAGTAATAAATGGGGAAAATCTGGGAATGAGCTCAGGTTTTTGAACCCTTCTCAGGTTTCTATTATTCTCAGGTTTCTAAACAAAAGAAATTTCAGATATTCAAATCTCGTATTTCAGTGAACAAAGGAAATCAGTTTAAACAACAACCCATATCAGTTTAAAGAGGACAACATGAAATCAATATTTAAAACTCAGGTTTATTGTACATTCATTTCAGGTTTTCAAACTGGAAACACAGTCCCAATCTCAGGTTAATATTCTCAGAAGATGACAGTTAAGAGAAAGGAAAACTGGGAATAAATTCTTATAATAGTTCCTGTTCCTGTTCCAGAACAGTATCCTCCCCATTCTCAGTTCAACTCATATGAACTGTTTGTTTAACAATGAAACTCAGTTATATGCCAAATAAAAAAAATTGGATCAAAGAACAGTGTACACTCAGTTTACATATTGAATCTCAGGTTTCCAACCAATTCGAAATGAACCCAATAGCCAAAATCTCATACTCACAACCAAAAGCCTAATGAGTTTAGAACTTAGTTAGCATGAATTATAAAGTAGGGATCATAAAGTTGAAAAAAAATAGTAACAATAGGGAAATACAGGTTTGGAATTTCTGGCAACCTCACAGTATCAGTGAGTATAGGATACCCAAAAACCCCTGTTCGAAACCATATTCCTCATCCAAAAACCTAAGTTAACATGTACTAAATAACAGGATTATATACATCAACCTAGATCTATTCAGCAATTTAAACATAATTTACAAGCATTAAAACGATTAAAACACAGAACGACACACTACACACTGATACACATTGTACACACGTGCAGGCACGAATCCGTGTCCGTACGACACGAGAGTTTCCTGAAACCTAGGGATCTCGTGTCAGTCATGGACACGACACACATGTCAGTTTCAAGGGTTGAAACGTCGTGTACACTGAGAAAACGCACACGAGGCAGGAAAATCCTGCAGTGTGCACGCGCGCGCGACCGCGTGTCCACGCGCTCGGTCGACTCAACCCGACACGAAAACGTGCTCAGTGTCCAAGAAATGCATAAGCGGGTGAAAATGGATTTCCTATTCAAACCAATCACAAAATCGAACGAAATGTCCTTTGAGCATTTCGTCGAACACTTTCTATCACGTTGATACGTTCCTATACGGACACGAAATGGGTCCAAATTCTAGGGTTAGCCTATCCTACTGTTAGTTAGGGTAGGACATCCTAGAAATGAATTTTAGCAGAATTTATATGTATAGAAGGGATTATACCTATAGATGAACAATGGGTTAGAATCCCAAATGGGAAGAGTTCCACAGCCACCAAACTCCCTCAAATTGGTTCTTCCTGAAATACTCATCATTAACAGCAAGAAAACTAATATTAGGTTCTATTGCAATTTGTTTGGAGGAATTTGGAGTAAAAATAGAATTCTAAGAATTTACAAAGATGGACTCACCTCTTCCAAATGGCAATGATTTCCTAAGAGGCAACCCTAATTTCAGGTGATATACTAGGGGGAAGACACTATGGCCGACAGAAATTAGGTTAGGGCTTGGTTCAAAGGGTGGGCCTATGGCCATTAAGCCTTAGTCATAAAATGACTTGTGATTTCACAAGCATTCATTAATCAATCTAAATCCTATTTTTCCAAAATAAATTCTAATGGGTTAAAATCACTACTTAAGTCAATCCTAGCGCTTCCTTATCCTAGTCACTTAGTCATGACCTAGGTTAGCCACTAGGTAGTCTCCAAGGTCAACATCTCATAGTCACTAAAACACCAAAATCAATTATTCTAAAATCACTTAAAAATCACATTAATTATAAAATAAATAATAATCCAAATTAAATTCTAAAATTTTGAAAATGACCAAATACCCTCAAGCTAGAAAAGTGGTAGTGATAATCTGCCCCCCTTAAAATAATTTTGTCCTCAAATTTAAAGGCGAAACTAACTGCTAAGAAGGATAGAAAGTATACCTCAAGTCCAAAAAGATAGGGGTACCGCTCGCAGCATCTCTCCTCCCGCTCCCAGGTAGACTCTTCTGGAAATGATGCCTCCATGCAATGCGTACCAGGGTATCACCTGGTTCCTCATACCTTCTCCCGGCGATCCAAAACCTCCACAGGCTGCTCTGGATACTGAAGTAGGTCCAACCTCTATCTCCGAGTGATCGAGCACATGGGGCTAGGTCAGCCACGTACCGTCTCAACTGTGATACGTTAAATACTTTGTGAACTCCCACTAGTGCAGGTGGCAAGTCTACCTGTATGCCACGTCACCGACTCTACCAGCTGATAACGAAAGGGCCGATGAAGCGCGGCTAAGCTTCCCACCTCCACCAAAATGTATCGTACCAGAGTCGGAGATATCCGCAGAAAAACTATGTCTCCAACCTAATCACAACAAGGTCCAAGTTACTAAAAATCAAACACGTCAATCAAACAAACAAAACAAAATACAACCTAATTCTAATCCTATCTCTAAATCTGTACCTCAAACTCCAGCGACCTCCGGTGGCTATCGGCCCAGTGCCGATGTCTGTCCGCGCACGCGAAGTCTGTCCCTGATGCTTCACCTTCTCGGCTGCGTCAACAACCATCTCTGGTCCCAGTAAAGCTCGCTCTCCAACATCATCCCAAGATAAGGTGTACGACACCTACGCCCGTACAGAGCCTCAAACGGCGACATCTCAATGCTGGCCTGATAACTGTTGTTGTAAGCAAACTCCCCAAATGTAGGTGATCCTCCCAGGAACCTCCAAAATCTAGGACGCACGTCCGCAGCATATCCTCAGGGTCTGAATAGTCCTCTCTGACGTCCGTCCGTCTGGGGGTGGTATACAGTACTAAACTTGAGCTGAGTGCCCGCTAGTCTAGACTCCTCCAAATGAGAAGTAAGCGACTATTCCCGATCTGAGACTATGCTGACGGAACTCCGTAATCCTGACTATCTATCTCATATACAACTCCGCGAGCCTCTCTGTAGATTACCCACTTGAATGGCAAGAAGTGCCATTTGGTCAACCTGTCAACGATGACCCAAATCGCGTCTTTCCCACCTGGCGTTGCGGTAACCCCGATACAAAATCTATGGTAATATGTTTCCACTTCCACTCTGGAATGGGCAACGGCTGTAATAATCTCCCCGGGCCTCTGCTCTCTGCCTTGACCTGCTGACAGATCAAGCTCTAGCTACGAAGTGGGACACCTCCCTCTTCATCACGTACCACCAGACATGCTCTCGAGATCCCTGTACATCTTGTTGGCACCAGGATGTATAGAGTACTGCGATCTGTGAGCCTCCTGTATGATCTGCTCTCTGAGCTCCCCGCTAGGCACACATAACCGGGAACCGTGCCTCAGGGCACCATCCTCTGCAAGTGAGAACTCAACATCCTTCACTCATGCACTGATCTTCTCTCGGATACACCGCAGAGCCACATCCTCGAACGTGTCGCCTTGATCCTGTCCATCAAGTCCGACTGTATCTGCAGGTCCCATAACTGCATCTGCACTCCGGGCACAATCACCTCTATCCCAAGGCTCTCAAGTCACAAGCATGTACGATCCATAGTCAAACACCATGGTTGTCGGATACCTACTCAAGGCATCGGCAACTACGTTGGCCTTCCCCGGTGATACTGAAGTGCGATTCAAAGTCCTTCATCACTCAAGCCCCCTGCGCTGCCTCATGTTGAGCTCCTTCTGTGTAACACATACTTCAACTCTTGTGATCTGTAAGATCTCCATCCTCTCGCCATACAGATAGTGCTTCCACAACTTCAAAGCAAAAATCACCGCCGCCAGCTCCAGGTCATGGTAGGATAGTTCTTCTTATGGGGACGTAATTGCTGGAAGCATAGGCAATCACCTTCCCATTCTGCTGCAAGACGCAAACCCACCCCTTCCCTGAAGCATCACTATAATAGTGATTTACCTGATCCTGAAGGCAATATCGAATCGGAGCTGTCGTAAGCCGTTTCTTCAACTCATCAAAAGCTGCCTGACACTCCTCTGACCAAACAAACTCAGTATCCTTCCGGGTCACCGTGTCAATGGCTCTGCTACCCGAGAAATCCTGCACAAATTTCCTATAGTATCCTGCCAGTCCCAGGAAACTCCTGATCTCTGCCACTGAAGTCGGCGCTGTCCAAGCCTCAACTGCTACAATCTTCTTGGGGTCAACTGAGATACCATCTCCAGTCACCACATGCCCTAAGAAGTCCATCCGGTCCAAGAAAACTTACACTTGGAGAGTTTCCCATAAAGCTGCTCCCTCCTAGAGTCTCTGCACTATCTGCAGATCTCCTCGTACTCCTTCTCTGTCTTGGAATATACAGATATCATCAATGACACCCACCACGAACTTGTCCAAGTACTGGTGGAACACCTTGTTCATTAGATTCATAAACACTGCTGGTGTTTGGTTAGCCCAAACGGCATAACCAAAACCTCAAACTGCCCGTACCGCGTCCTGAAAGCGGTCTTGGGAATATCCTCCTCTTCACCTTCACCTTCACCTGGTGATAACCCGACCTCAAATCATCTTGGAGAACACCCCGAGCTCCGCTCAACTGATCAAGATCATCGATCCGCGGTATGGGTATCTGTTCTTGATTGTCAGGTGTTAGCCCTGTATCGATACACATCTGTACCGAACCATCCTTGTTGGGTACAAAAAGTACCGGTGTACCCCAAGGTGAAGACTCGAAGATGAAGCCCTTGTCCTGCAGCTCATCCACCTGCTTCTTCAGCTCCACCAACTCGCTGTTGTTCACTCGTATACTGTTGTTGGGAGATCGATTCCGTGCCGGGAACCAAGTCTATCGAGAACTCTACATCTCTGTCTGGTGGAAGCCCTGGCAACTCCTCTGGAAATACGTCCATAAAACTTTGCGATCAAGGGATGCGAGCCACCTGCTCCTTAACTGAAGCTCCACAAAAGACTCCGCCGTCCTGCTCTGCCTGTCGCCGGGTGTACTCAAACTCTGGCTCTCCTGGCGCCCCGCACAAACTCTACCTCCACGCAATCAATGCGGGCGTGGGTCTACTCAGCCAGTCCACCTAATACAATATCGTAGTTCGGTAATGGCATGACTAGACTCACCCCAACTCTCGGCCTCCCAATATGACACTTCGCCCTCTGCAAACAGCACTCACAGGATGACCCCCCCCCGGTCGTGATCTTGCAGTCCTAGGCAATGGTTCAGAAACCAAACTGTGTCTAATAGCATACGATACTGACACAAAGCTGTAGGAAGCCCCGCAATCAAAGATTGCAAATGCTAAAGGGAATCTAGGAGAACCGAACCTGCTATCATCTCTCCGATGGCCTCGGCATCCTCAGCTGCCATGGCGAAAGCTCGCCCTGCTGTCCAACTCGTGCCTGCTGCTGGTGCTGGCTGGAACCTTTGCTGCTGGGTCTGCAGGGCTGGTCCCCTCTGTGGCCTGCTGGAGCCTTGGCTCCACCTCCCTGCTGTCCTCATCCAAAAGCCCCTGGGCAGTCCCTCAACTGGTGATCTCTCGCACCACAAAGTAGGCACTGCCTAGCTTCTTCCTGAACTCATGGATCATGTGCCCCGCTTCTTACAGAAGGCACAAATACCGACTGACGAGGTGCCTGCTGCCCTCTCTGCTGCTGTGCTGCTGCTGAAAGGGTGCACGACCCTGCTGCTGAAACTGCTGCTGGCCCTGCTGCTGCTGCTGGAAGTGAGGCCTCTTGGCCTGCCCCTGACTGCTGCTGCTGCCACCCTGGAAGTCACGACCCCTCTTCTTCTGCTTCAGCCCTAGGTCGTCCTCCGCCGCCATAGCCCCAGAAAATATCTCAGCGTAAGTGGCATTCTGGTCGCTCTTAGTCAGCGACCGAACCTCTCTAATCAAACCCCGGCGAAACTTCCTCGCCTTCGTCTTCTCAGACAAATCATCAATGAACCGGGCCAATCTGCAGACTCCCTGGCATACTCAGCTACCGTCTGGTTCCCCTGAACCAGAGCCTCGAACTGTGCCTCGATACCTCCCAAGGCAACATCAGGAAAGAACTGCTCCTTAAATAGCTCCTTGAACTGGGCCCAAGTCTGGCCCTCAACTCCCCCCTGGGATCTATCTGATACCACGTACGGGCTAAGTCCTGTATCTGACTGCCCATCGCCTCGATCTGGAGTCGATCTGGTATCTCCGTCAGTCGGAAGATCTCCTCAATATGCTCTATCCAGTCGTCTGCAACATGGATGCCCTCTGTGCCGAAGAACTCCCGAGATGCATCTTTTGGAAGTCCTGAATGTCCTTCTCCCTCCGACGGGGCTGCTGCTGGGTCCTCTGAGCTGTGATCATCTCGACTGTAGTGCGTACCAGCTGGTGTGTCCTCATCGATCCCCTGCCTGAAATCTGCAGTCTGCCTCGTCTGTGCTGCTGCTATGGGACTCAAATCCTTTCCACGAAGGCGAAGAGATGTGCAGCATCTACCATCCCCGCAGACGGAGGCTGCTGCGGTGGAAGGATCTCAGGAATCACAACTGGCCTCCTGACTGCTGGAGTGCTCTCCAAAAGTGGCAAAAACCCGGCTCCTGAGGGCTGCACTGGCCCTGTGGCACTGGGAGCTGGCTGCTGGACACGAGAGGTGGCAGACCCCTCTCCAGCCTCTCCCGTCACGGGACGATGCGATCGCATCTCAACCATCCTGGAGACACAGATCAAACAAGAAATAATTACTGAGAATGAATCAAAATATCAAGGGAGGACAGTTTAAAATTTCTAAGGAAGACAATAAACAGCAAAATAGATAACGGAATCTGATAAGGAGTTTTTCTAGTGTGATTGAGTACCTTCAAAAAAATATGCTAATTCCTGCTGCAGGCTGCAGCGATATTCTAGTTCGAATACCACTACATTTCCAACCTAGACCTGCATAGGCCACCACTAAAAACGTGTCACGACCCGCACCCTAGAGTAAGGGCACGAGACGTGGGTACGTCCAGCCTACGCCGCAGTGTCGGCGGTAGGATGTCCTAGGTCACAACATCTAAGTTGAAGGTAATATCAGTTATACTTCCGAATGGGGGTAACATAACAGAATATAACTCAATCACAGCTAAGGTAGAACAGAAAAGATAGAGATGATAATGAAAGATAAATATCCAGAACAGATGAAACACAGAGATACAATCCAGAATTCTAAGTGTCTAAAAATAATACATATCTCATAATCTCAAAATCTAATACAGTGATCCAGAAAAGTAAGACAATCCTAAACTAATGGAGTGTCGTCTACTGCTAATGGATCCTGCTGCTGGTCCAAGTCCAGGCACTCATCTAGTGTGGCACCGTAGTAAGTAGGGCAAACGCCTCAGTCTCGTCCTCGTAATATTTTCAACAGGTCCAGTCAGGACGGGAACGAGCAAATATCTTTCAAACAGTTCATAGCAGGTTAGGAGTATAAATCATGTAATAGAGTAAATACAGGAAGTGCTGAATGGAAGTACAAGTAAACAGAAGATATTTTGTAACTGAAAGTAAATACATGATAGTAGAGACTGTAAGTGGCTAAGAGATTTAGAGTACAATATGGTATGTAAACGGCTTAGGGGCACATAATAGAATAATAGGACACATTTATACAGCTACTGGGGATAATGATCACATAACCAATTCTATTCACCCCCCCAATCAATACACAAGGATCTATTCAAGTTACGTTATAAGCACATGAATACAACTAAGATACGTGAACTCATGTAATGAGTAGTACATGAGGCACATGATAAAGCACATGAGAACATGTAAAAACATGAACTAGTACGAGTACAAGGAGTACCTGATGCACATGATAAAGTACATGAACATAAAATACCCATGCACCCGTAGAGGGATAACATCTCAGGAAAGGATCCATATAGTACTAATCTGTGAAGATACGTGTCAGCATCATGTAGAGTAATCTAGAGCAAGAATATAATCCAGATAGGTATGAAAAGATCAGAGAATGTACTCGCCTGCTAACTGAAAGTCCGAGATAAAAGTACTGTCCAGGAGTGGTGTCTGGCTCCTATTTAGAACAGTACAAGTCACAACAAGTCCAGAATAGAAATGAAATGCACTACAATGTGTTCTACATGAATCTAGGTCAATCTAGACCAAAGTCAACTTTTGGTCAACTTTGGTCAACCCTAGAAGTCAAACTAGGTCAACCAAGTTAAACCTAAGTCAACTAGTCTAATCTAGGTCTAACAAGTTATTCTAGGTTCTAACAAGTCTACTCTAGGTTTACTAAGGCTAAACAGTCTACCTAGATTCCAACTAGGCATACCATGCCTAACCAACCTATAATAACACAACCACATGACATGACTATGTCTAATAGTCTATTAAGAAAACATCTATCCTATAGTCACTATACAATTTACCCATACTCTATAACATATCATATCTCATGGATCATATATATACATACATTTCACACATTCCTATATATAACTAATATGTATATACAACTCATATAAAGGAAACTTAGATACTTATATCACAAGGCATATATATATACATAGGAAATGAGAAGGGGGAAAAATACATGAGTATTAGATGTGTGTGTGTCATAGACTAGTGAAAGAGGGTTCAGTCATAAAGGAAAAACATGTATACATGTGCAATGGATGTGTGTGTATAGACAGTAAAGGAAAGGAATTGTTTACAAATCAATCAATATGGTTTAAACTATTCTCAGTTTCAAACCAAACATTCATTTCCAGTTCAAAACAAACCCAGGTATTTGATAGTTCAGTTTGCAGTAATAAATGGGGAAAATCTGGGAATGAGCTCAGGTTTTTGAACCCTTCTCAGGTTTCTATTATTCTCAGGTTTCTAAACAAAAGAAATTTCATATATTCAAATCTCCGTATTTCAGTGAACAAAGGAAATCAGTTTAAACAACAACCCATATCAGTTTTAAAGAGGACAACATTGAAATCAATTATAAGAAAACTCAGGTTTATTGTACATTCAATTTAGGTTTTCAAAACTGGGAACACAATCCCAATCTCAGGTTAATATTCTCAGAATATGACAGTTAAAGAGAAAGGAAAACTGGGAATAAATTCTTAGTAATAGGAGTTTCAGTTCCTGTTCCAGAACAGTAACCTCCTCCCTTCTCAGGTTCAACTCAAATGAACTTTTAGTTTAACAATGAAACTCAGTTATATGCCAAATCAAAAAAAGGTGATCAAAGAACAGTGTACATCTCAGTTTACATATTGAATCTCAGGTTTCCAACCAAATTCGAAATGAACCCAATAGCCAAAATCTCATACTCACAACCAAAAGCCTATAATTGAGTTTAGAAACTTAGTTAGCATGAATTATAATAGGTAGGGATCATAACAGTTGAAAAAATAACAAATAGGGAAATAACAGGTTTAGAATTTCTGGAACCTCACGTATTAGTGAGTATAGAACCCAAAAACCCCTGTTCGAAACCAATATTCCTCATCCAAAAACCTCAGTTAACATGTAACTAAAATAACAGGGATTATATAACATACCTAGGCTATTCAGCAATTTAAAACATAATTTACAAGCATTAAAATCGATTAAAACACAGAACACAATACTAAACACTGGACTACACAGTGTACCATACGTGCAGGCACGAATCCGTGTCCGACATGACACGAGAGTTCCTGAAACTCTAGGGATCTTGTGTCAGTCATGGATGACACACGTGTCAAGTTTTGAGGGTTGAAACTTCGTGTGCACTGAGAAAACGCACACGAGTAGCAGGGGAAATCCTGCCAGTGTGCACGCGCGCGCGACCGCGTGTCCACGCGCTCGTGTCGACTCAACCCACACAAAAATGTGCTCAGTGTCCAAGAAATGCATAAGCAAGGTGAAAATGGATTTTCCTATTCAAACACAATCACAAAATCGAACGAAATGTCCTTTGAGGCATTTCGTCGAACACTTTCTACGTGTCCGATACGGACACGAAATGGGTCCAAATTCTAGGGTTAGCCTATCCTACTGTTAGGTTAGGATTAGGACATCCATAGAAATGAATTTTAACAAATTCATATACAATAGAAGGGATATACCTATAGATGAACAATGGGTTAGAATCCCCAATGGGAAGAGTTCCACAAGCTACCAAACTCCCTCAAATTGTGTTCTTCCTGAAAATACTCATCATTAACAGCAAGAAACTAATATTAGGTCCTATTGCAATTTGTTTGGAGGAATTTGGAGTAAAAATAGAATTTCTAAGAATTTACAAAGATGGAGACTCACCTCTTCCAAATGGCAATAATTTCCTAAAGAGGCAACCCTAATTTCAAGGTGATATAAATAGGGAAGACACTAGTGGCCGGCCAGAAATTAGGGTTAGGGCTTGGTTCAAAGGGTGTGGGCCTATGGGCCATTAAGCCTTTAAGTCATAAAATGACTTGTGATTTCACAAGCCATTCATTAATCAATCTAAATCCTATTTTTCCGAAATAAATTCTAATGGGTTAAAATCACTAACTTAAGTCAATCCTAGGCTTCCTTATCCTAGTCACTTAGTCATGACCTAGGTTAGCCACTAGGTTAGTCTCCAAGGTCAACATAAGTCATAGTCACTAAAACACCAAAATCAATTATTCTAAAATCACTTAAAATCACATTAATTATAAATATATAATAATCCAAATTAAATTCTAAAATTTTGAAAATGACCAAATACCCTCAAGCTAGAAAAGTGGTAGTGACAGCAGGTCTGTCTTTTCTGTTCTTCTTTCCATCTTGTTTGTGTGATTCCATTAGTACCTGTCAGGATGTTTTGTGATGTGATAGATAGTAGACCCTATCAAGACCATGATATCACGACCAGTAGGAACACAATTTGTATATTTTATATATAGTTTTCTTGACCTTGATTGTTAGGGGTTTAACGTAGAAGGAGTACGACCATCTTAATTTCGAGGACAAAATTTTTCTAAGGAGGGTAGATTTGTAACCATCACTTTTCTAAAATGAGTAATTTTAAACTTTTATAAAATTGATTATTTAATAATAGGTTTAAATCATGTTATTGATTTATTGGTAAATTTTGATTTTTTAATATCATTAAATTAGTGTTTTATGATTTTGTTCTTTGGCAAGTGTAACCTTAGAGCTGCTTAGCCTAGAGACTAACCATGACCATAGAGGCCTAACCCATGTGATTAGATTAGATTAGCTAATTACCACTTTTTATGCTAATGGTATTTTGGTCATTTTGTGACTTTTGAATTATTTAGGATTTTGATTAATTGGTAATTTTAGATTATTTTAATAATATTTAAATTGATGTATTGTGATTTTGGTCATTTTTATATTTTAATATTTTGGGAATTTTTATTTTAATATTAATTTTACGGATTTGTTTAGTCGGTTTGAGTTTCGTTTTGTTTCGACTTGTGTTAGTGACCCGGGTAGCTTAGAATCTAGACGGGACCCAAGATTAGTTATTCATGGTCCACAAACCCTACTAATTAAGTTAGTAAGTTTAGACTAATCCCACTTGTTAGATTGGTTAAGTTAGAGGCTTAATTTAACCCTTTTGATCCCAAACTTGAACCTAACTTAAAATTAACCAAGAGGACTAGTTGAGGCCTTAATGGAATTTCCACCAAGGCCCAATAGGGTTTAATGGCAGCCACTATAGGTAGGTTAGCCTCCCTTACTTTTATTTCATTCTATCTTGCCTCTTTTCCTTCACAAAGTGTTCTTCCCCAAATTAGAGAGCTTTCCTCTTTGATTTGATCTCCAAATCTCTTCATTCCTCCACCAAAACTTCCATCCACCCTTCTCATACTACCAAGGGAGGGTGCTAGCAAAGGTTTGGAGCAAAGTGCAAGGAGGAGTGTCCATTTTCGAAGGATCTTCGTATCGAAGCCGTGTCCTTGAGAGTATCATTGGGATCCCACTCCCATAGGTAAAACCAACCCTCTAAATGATTTCCTATGCATATTAGTTAGTTTTGAATCCATAGGATGCACTCCCATGCATGTACACCCTTTAGATTCAAGTTTGAGGCCAATTGGAGCTCTCTTGAGGATTTTAGATATGTGTTGTGTCCTACTTGATAGATCCCAAATTAGGACACCCCATGTATTTGGTTGATTGTCTAATAGAATTCATTATGTTTTAAATTCAGTTTTAGTATGGTTAGAGAGTGGATTGATCTTAGTTAGGATGGTTAGAATGAGTTTCATTTGGATACCTATGTTGATATCCAAGTATCTTGGCCTACATGCGTTTCTTTTGTCCAAAACAACCCAAATCCGTCATAATATTCATCCACGTTTTTAGTAACCATAGCAACTTAGAAATGCCATAACTTTTAGCTCAGAACTCCGACTAATCTTCTATTTTTTTAAAGAACCGTATCGAAGTTAGCTTTCCAAATATATATATCTTAATAAGCCAAAATCGTTCTAGAACTTTCTGTAAAACAATTTGAGTGTCAGCTGTCCGAAAGACAAACACGTTTTGGTGTTTTCGCGATTCCGGGAGCTTTCGGACACGAAAATACGATTTGTTTGAAGTTTCGAAAAGCTAATACAAAGGGCTACAACATACTTTAATCCTAGAATTTAGTGAAGCCCAATTGTTATAGTATTGATTTTAAGTAGAAGAGTGACTATAAGACATAGGCATTTTGTGTAACCTATGAGCCTATGTAGTATGGATATTAAGTAAATATAGGTATCATAGGTTGTCGAGTATATGTATGATATATCAAATATATATATATATATATATATATATATATATATATATATATATATATATATATATATATATATATATATATATTGCAAATGATCTCTAGCCTAGTGGTTAAGAGAGATGCATGCGGCCCAAGTGGTCGGGAGTTCGAGCCTCAGTGGAGGCGAGTTCGCCACAAGTACCCATTGCTTCAAAATATATATATATATATATATATATATTTATATATATTTATATATATATATATATATATATATATATATATATATATATATATATATATATATATATATATATATATATATATATATATATATATATATATATATATATATATATATATATAGATATTGATATGTTAGTAGGTTATGTTAGTTCTAGATATTGGTATGTTAGCAAGTTAGTCTCTATAGGTTATATGTTAGATATTAGTTAAAATGTTATGTTAGTACATTAGATAGTTTGTTAATTAGATAATTGAGGGGTATCTTGGTATCTCATAATACCAAGTTAGTATCTTAAGGTAAATATGAATTACCTTTACCTTAAAGGTAAATGATTAGTTTACCTTATGACCAAGGTATGGTATCGAGGTACCAAGGTAAGGTATCAAGATATCAAGGTAAGGTTAGGTTTACCCAAGTTAAGGTATTAGATTCCAACCAAGGTATTGATATTGTGATGCCGATATGACCAAGGTTGTTATGGTATCCTAGTGTTAGTGGGTTAGTGTCTAAGTGTTTGAGTTTGAGTAGGTGATGTTAGATTGTTGAAGGGTTATATAGATAGGTATATATATTTTTGGGTTATATAGTATCTATATATATTATAAGAATATGGTTCATAGTGAGGATATGTATATACTTTATATGATATCTATATGTATGTGTTAGGGTGGTACTATATGGGTAAGGATATGTGGTATGTATATATATAATATATCCTAAGTATCATAGATGTCGACTACCAATCTAAGTTTGACCAAATCATAGAAGCTTAACCTTGACTCCTAGTTTGACCCAAGGTGGACCAGAGTTACCAAGAGTTGACTTGACCTAGATTGACTTAGAAACATGTAGATTGCATTATAACTTTCTATCATTTCAAATTGAACTCTTTTATAACATATGTTGCACTAACTAGGACTCTGTGACATCAGTTCGGACATCTATTCATCAGTCATTCAGGGTATCAGACGAGTACATTCTCCAATAGTTATCTTTATTTGATATATCATATGATGCTGTTATATTAGTGTTCTATCTTGATTCTAACACGATGGATTCACGGATTGGTATTTTATGGATTCCTTGACTAAAGATACGTGGTTTCATGCCCATCTTGAATAATGTAATCATGACTAATGCATCCATCGTGACTAATAAAATGCATGTCGAAGAACATGGATTCCATTTGTACTAGTCGGGTGGGAGAATTCTTAGGATACATATGAACATACCTATTCTATTCCATTGGTCTTACGTGAATAATAGCGTCCACACACGTACGTGTATGGTTGCCAGATATCCCTTTGTAGCTGTTCACATGTCAAACTTGGTATTTCAAATCACTGGTCTTATCACAGTTTGTCTGAGTTGTCTACAACATATCTTGCATGACAGGTTTACCATTATTATATATCTGCCTTTTTTCATATTTTATATGTTCTTTATACACTCGTCTTTTCCATGTACATTATCTCTATAACATGATCATCAAGAATTTCATTATTATTACATAATCATAGTGCTTGTCAATTATTTTGAACTGTTAGAGGTGATGTGCTCACTCCATCCTGACTGGATATGTTGACAAAATATTACAGATGATATAGATGATTGTTCCCACCTTCTATGAGGCCTACGAGGGTGGCACACAGGAGCCAGAGGAGAAAATAGTCCAGTAAAGAGTGCCTTAGTATTAGCTTAGAACTTTTAGCTTTCAGTTTGTATCGGATTATTTCGAATGTTAGTAGAGACTTACTTATATTCTGGATATGTGTTATTTGTGTTGGAAATCTACTGTGTGTGTTGTGATAACTCTACTTTATATTCAGTTTCTTCCTTTTATCTGATTCCATATCGTTTTCTGTCTTCCTTAGTCTTGTGATTGAGATTATATAGTTGAGATGTTATATTATACCTCCATGCGGAGATGACAGGTTATATTTCTTGTTGTTAGATGTTAAATGTTATAGATAACCTTTACAGCGTTCTATCGCCGACACTGCGGCGTAGGCTTGACGTATCCACGTTCTCGTACCCCTATTCAGGGTGCGGGTCGTGATAAAATCTATTTGAATTAAAGGCTTGTCAATGAAATCTTTTTCAACATAAATTAGCATAATTTACTAATATTAAATCAAACAAAATTTCAAATATACTTTTGAAATATTAAAATAATAAAAATAATTCCAAAAACAAATATTTATACCCTCGCATACAAAATAATATTTATCCAAAACCAGTTTTCTAAATTACTAATTATACTTGTATAATAAAATAGCATTTTATACGGCAAAAAAATGATTTTTGAAATTTTCTTTGCTCATAACCTTAAACAAATTGAGTATATATAATATATATATATATAAATATATATATAATATATATATATATATCTATATATATATATATATCTATATATATATTATATTATTCTAATAAAAATAAATATAATATTATTTATATTATATATATATATATTATATAATATATATATCTTATATTATTATTTTTATATATATAATATATATATATATTATTTATATATATATATATATATATATATATATCTATATATATATATATATATATATATATATATATTAGTTTCTGTATTATATATATATATATATAGATATATATATATATATATATATATATATATAAGATTATATATATATATATATATATAATATATATATATATTTTCTGTATATATATATAATATATATATATATATAATATATATAGATATATATATATATATATATATATCTATACATCAGAAACTATATATATATATATATATATATATATATATCTAGATATATATATATATAATTATATATATATATATCTTATCATATATTTTATCATATATAGATTATATATAATATCTATTAATATATTATTTATCATATATATATATATAATATATATATATATATATATATATATAATTATCTATATATATTATCTATATTATATATATATATATATAATGATATATATATATTTATATATATATATCTTATTTTTCTCATATATATATATATATATATATATAAGATAATATAATATATATATATATATATATATATATATATATATATATATATATATATATTAGAAAAACTATACTTCCTTATAATAAAATCAAAATGTTTTTCTAAGAAATATGTACCTCGCACATATTCGCACCCTTCGAGAAAATACGAAACGCAAACTCGCATGAGACGTACAATACGACGAATGCCAACTCGTATACGACGTACAAATCCGAATTACGAAATCAATAGCAAATTATTATTTAAAAAAATTGTAGTATAAATTTAGGGATTTTACATCCTACCCAACTAATAAGAATTTCGTCCTCGAAATTTAGGAGTAATTATGGTAGGTAGGGTCCAAGGGGGGTAGAAAGAGTTTAGTCGATAAGAAACCACGATTTAAATCAACGGACAAGGAGTTCGAGATGTAAGTTAGTGAAATGGGTAATTTAGATAATTCTAATCGAATAAAATTAACAGCTCGAAGATGGTCAATGCATTACAACCCATGAGTGTTTAAATCAATCAATGCTACCATTATTCTATAGACTTACGACCTTGTCAATAGGCAATAACTTCCTTATCTTAAATCCCGATTACGAGATCATTAGTTTCGAGCCACTTACTTGTGGTTTTCAATTCCGTTAACTCTTTGAATTCGTTATTATCCTTTTATCACTAATCTTCAAAAAATTTCTTCTCACAATTGGTATTCCATCGAACACTCTTTCCTAAATTTGAGATTTATGAATGTCAACCCATATATACCTTCGTTATCTCCTAATAGAACGCCATTAATTTAAAGTTTTGGATTCAATCAATCTCTAGCAATATTTTTCCCAAACCAAATCTCGTCTTTCAAAATTTTCCAAAATAATTTAGTCAACCTTTACTCAATTTAGTCGAAGATAAATCAAGGTTACTTCGATAGGAAATTATATCCATAATCGTAGGATTTTGATAAATCTAAACTTCCATTTCAATAAATCTCTAATACTCTTCTTCCTACATATTTTCTTTCAAACTAGTTTCCTCTAGCAAAACTTCCTTTAAAAATTTCTTCACTTAATTTAGTCAAGAGTAAGACCAATCTCACCTTGATAGGACCTTTATATTTACAATCATCACATGGTTAAATTTTGAATTATTTTTAGGTATTACACCCTTCTTGAATTCTTCAAACGCTCCATTTATCATCTCGTAGTATAAAGAACCAATTTGTCCAACAAGAATCTACTATCCCTTGATCATAAAATATACTCTACCTCATAGGTTTTACCGCAAGATTTCACTTATGCATATTCAATCATCTTATTCAACTATACCACTACTCTCCTCTTTCTAACCATAGGATGTGTAACCCCACTTTTTCGAATTATTTTTTTAAACATACTTCACTTAGGGCTCATTTATTAAATATTAAATTTGCTGCTAACATTATGATATTGTTTCAATATATAAAAAACTATTTTTATATCAAGTTATTAATTGGTTTAATAATCCTTTAATAAATTCCTTATTTTTTTATAAAATAATTTTCTTGATAAATTAAATTGGTTACTTAGATCAAAGGAGCAATTCAAATTTCTCTCCATTTCCTTTCCCTCTCTCCAAGTTTCTAACAAACTTCCTACAACCCCACTAACCTTTCTAACTGATTTTCTTACAAATTTGTAATAAGTAATCTTTAGGGGACTTTTTAGTAAAAGTGAAAACTCTCACTTATTTGATACCAATTCTTTTCTCTCTCTCTCTCTCCCTCATTATATTTTTTCTCTCTGTTGATTCAAGGAACAGAGCCGAGCTCTTTCCTTCTCCTATTTCCCCTAAATTTCCAGCCAAACCCTAAAATCCTTGGAGTTGGCCATGGCGAGTTCGGCGGATCTTGCTCAGAGCAGCGTCTGAGCCACCCTCGACAAATGCCATCCTTTCCGACGGCGTCGTAACTCCTTCTCCGGCGAGTCGGTCACCTTCCCCGGCGACGGCGAGTCGATCCCCTTCCCCGGCGACGGCGAGTCGATCATCTTCCCCGGCGACGGCGAGTCGATCATCTTCCCGGCGATGGCGGAAGGCGACAGCGACTAGGTGCTGCTTCCAGACATCTTTTTTGGTGAGCTCATCTTCTTCGACGAACCCGACAAAGAATCCTCGGCGAAGGAAGAATCCTTCCAGATCCGTTCAACTTGTTCGACGTGCTTCCTCTGGTGGTTAGATCTCACCGTCCTCGATCAGTGACGATGGCCGAGATCTCTCCTCTGGATAGACCATGGCGATAATCCACCTCTGCGACGACGACAGCTACTCGATCTCCTCGGCGGTGCACAGTCGCCCCCGACGGTTCATCATCGGACCTCTGATTCTGCCGTCAAGTTTGACGGACACAGTCGTGCCAATAGGAATTTCTTCCAGATCTGTTCTTGTGTCGATCATCCAATCGATCGGTCAAGGTAAGAAGATTCTAGTACTCCTTGTTCAGTGATCGGATGATTGAGGCTTCTCTCCTGATTTTTCGATTGTGTCAAATCTAGATCGGATCGTGATCAACTGTTTGGATCTGACTGGTTGTTGCTCTGCCAAGTATCGAGCACTGGGCTGTATCCGACACGAATAACAGTATCCTCACTCCCGATCTGACTTCCTCTCTTAGGTATACTTCTTCTCTTTAGATATTAGTAACACATTGTTGTATCCTAGTATTGATTTGGTTTTGGTCGGGTTTTCAGTTGTACATGGGTTCTAGAGTTGTGTTCGTGTCCAGTTTTGCTCGTCTCTATTTTGTTTCGTATCCTGATTCTTTTACGTTCAGCATTGTGGGTGTTCGATGTTGGGGATATGTAACAATGCTGAGCTTTGGTGGTGTTAGACTTTAGATCAGCTGCAGGAAACAGGTGGCAGGAATGGGAGTTTTAAAGTGCTAGATTTGGGTTCATAGTTTCATTAAGTTACAATTATGTATATTTGGTTATGTATGTTAATTCTTAAGAAATGGTGGTTGGGAGGAAAGCAAATCGTTAGTTTGAATTTGTAATGCTAAAATAGGTTGCTTGTGTTGGGTTGATGGTGTTGATTCTGTGTATTCAAATGAAAGTATTTTTCACCTTTGGGCCAAGCATGGGCGCGGGGGAGAAATTCGAATGTCAAGTTTCAACTGGGCTGGTTGTGTATATTTTTCACCAAAGATTATTTGTCTATGATGCTTCATTTTCAACTAATGTTGTAGCCAGAGTATTAGAATGTTGTTCATAGCATTGGTGGGCCAAGCCTAGAGTTGCTTGGTAGGTTTATATCATAGTTTCTGTATGGATTAAGTAGCAGGCTTAGCTTGAACTGGGTTGGCCTGTGGGCCAGGTTTGGGCCAACATGAAGAGAAGTAGGAGGACATTGGTGTGGGCTCTGGGCGGGTGAACTAGTTTGGGCTGGTTATTCTCTCCATTATGAAATTCGGTTAGCTACAATATAATCATTATTAGTAATAAGACTTTCATCATTATTATTTTTACTGATAGTGTAATCTTATTATTATTATTATTATCTGTTTTACAAAGATTTCTAAATAAAGACTTCTAAAATATCTTTTGCCCTTACTAAGGGTGTAATAATCATATCCTTACTTATTATTAGTTATTAGTATTTTGCTAATGACTCTAATAAAAACTATTTTTTAAATTGTTTCTATTTTAGCTAGTAAACGTTAGTTAGTTTATATATTTTTCTTGCTAAATGTATTTTAATATTTACCAAATATTTCTAAATATGGTATATAACCTTTTTGCTAATTGTATATGTATATGTAAATAATGTCAGCTAGAATTACATAAGTAGAGTTAATTGCTAGGAAATTTATGGTTAGAAATGATTTAGTTAGCTAACCAACATTGTTTAGATCCTAACCAACTTGTACTAAATTCTAGGTGGACAGTTGAGACTCATTGGTTTGAAGAGCAAGGCAAGTGCACCGATTCGATCTCTTTACTCTGTATTTCTGTCTTGTTTCTTATTCTCATATTGACACGTTGTACACATGACTGTTCATTGTTCATTGTTCACCGTTCACCATTCATTTTTCATAGTTCATTGTTCCTTACTTGTACATTGGGGTGGGAAAATACTACAGATATATGACCAATCCTATTTTAGCTAGGCATTGACTAATAGCTTAGGTCTCACATCGTGCACGTGGGACCCTAAGCCGTACCATTTTTTATTGTTCACTGTTCACTGTTCATTGTTTACCCAGCCGATCACATACTCTGATAGTTATTTCAAATGCATGTTACACTGATAGTATAGTTCATTGTTTCTGGATCTGGTACTATCATTCATCATTTTTTTCCTATACTACAGTTTCATATTCCTGTCTTGTACCATAGTTCATATCGTGATTCTTTCTCATGCATTTCAGTTTACATTGTTTAGAACTTCATGTCGGGGTTGTACTTTGCTTTTTTTTTGACAAGATACGTTGTAGGTGTGCTTGTTGATATTGTACCACCTTGGGTCAGAGCCCGGAGATGGTGGAGTTTCTATTTCAGGATGGACTTAGATTACAGAGATATAGTCAGACTTTTTCCTAGATTTGTTAGAGTTTATTATGTATTGTATTGGGGATTCAGGATTGTATAATTTTATTCAGGTTACCCGATTTGTCTCCGGATGATATTGTACCAATAACTTGTGGATTGTGGTACACTACTAAAATATCCCACTTTACCGACGGAAGTTTAGCGACGGACGGATTCCGTCGCTAATAGCGACCAGTTTCCGACATCTTAGCGACGGATTAGCGACAGACAACATAACATAATTTTTTCCAATTTTAAATGTTAAAATATGTCGGGTTTTCGTCGCTAAGTCGACGAACGTTAGCGACGGATTCTTTTTCGTCGCTTATTCGTCGCAAATGTTGGCGGCAAAATCTTTAAAACATTGGCGGGAACTTTAGCGACTAACTGGCGACGGATATATCCGTCGAAAAACACCTTTTAATTGGCGACGGTGTAGCGACTAATTTATTCCGTCGCTATTCCGTCGCTAGGTAACGTACCCTAACTTAAATTGAACCGACGGGGGGGAATCATTCCCCCCAAAACTCTCT
>JANAVB010014194.1:12500-37179 GCA_029216955.1 Iris pallida | reverse complement strand
TTTTGTACAGTGCATAAACTTAATTCTACAAAAAGAGTTTTAAAGCCCTATAGGTTGTCTACAAGTCTCTTCAAACCGATTTTGAAAACTCGCAATAAGCTGGTCGTAAATCGGCCACAAAATTAGGGTTTCGGGACAGTTTCTAAACCCAGAAAATTGAGTTTTTCTCGATTTGGAACTCGTTTTTCGTCTCACATGGTACGAATCGGCACGAACTATTTGAAGGGAATAAAGGTGTATATGTTGGGACCATACCTGACTAAGTGGTTCGTAAAACGACGGAACGAGGAAGGAGAAATCTATTTTCGAAGTTGGCTTTTCGCTGACAGTTTTTGCGTGCGGGTGGGATGCTCGTTGCACGTTTTTCGGCGATGGACGGTCGCGGGTTGGTCGACGGCGATGTCGGGGTGCACGTTGGGTTGGAGGTGACGGCTAGGATTTGGTTTTTGTGAAAAATTTTCCTTCTCTCTCTCTATAAATATATATACATATATATATACACACATTACGTTTCGTGCGGTTTTAAAAAGGAAACAGAGGGGAGGGGCCCTCGGATTTTTGCTAGCAGCTACTGCTGCTGCTTTCCTTCTTGGTGGGGCGCGTGTGTGTGTGTGTTTGTGTTTGTTTTTTTTTTCTTTTTGCCCTTTATATATATATATATATATATATATATATATATATATATATATATATATATATATATATATATATATATATATATATATATATATATATATATATATATATATATATATAAATAAATAAAAAAAATAAAATATATATATATATATAAATATATATATATATATATATATATATATATATATATATATATATATATATATATATATTATATATATATATATATATATAAAATATATATATATATATATATATATATATATATATATATATATATATATATATACATACATACATACATACATACATACATACATACATATATATATATACACATATACGTATATTTATTTATAAAAAATAAACCCGTAATATTTACCCATTAATACAAATATATATATTTATAGATATATCCCATAAATGGAATATTACCTAAATATATATAAATAAAATCAGAATTTATTTATAAACAAAAACTAAATATTATATATATATATATATATATATATATATATATATATATATATATATATATATATATATTAAATATATTAAACTTTTATAAATAATAACTCTATCAGTAAAATACTTATTTAAATAATAATATAAAAATACTAACAATAATATTAAAATAATATTAAAAAAATAAAATAATGTAAATGACCATATTAGCCTTATTCAGGAATGTGGGGGTGACAAATCTACCCTCCTAAAAAAAATTTTGTCCTCGAAATTAGAGTGAACTAGCACAATAACAGTAGCAAGAACAAAGAAAAAATACCTCAAAGCTCGAAGAGATAAGGGTAACGCTCCCGCATCTCGTCCTCTCTCTCCCAGGTAGACTCACCTGGAGAGTGATGCCTCCATGCGACACGAACCAAAGGAATAACTTGGTTCCAGAGCACCTTCTCACGACGATCCAGAATCTCCACAGGCTGCTCTGGATAGCGGAGAGTAGGCCCCACTTCTAACTCGGAGTGATCCAATACGTGATTAGGGTCTGCCACGTACCGTCTCAACTGCGACACATGGAACATTTTATGGACTCCCTCGAGCGTAGGCGGCAAGTCTAGTCGATAGGCCACTACACCGACCCTTCCGATAATAGTGAAAGGTCCGATGAAGCGCGGACTAAGCTTCTCGCCTCGGCCAAAATGAATCGTATCCCGTGCCGAAAAAATCCTCAGGAACACCATATCGTCAACCTAGACACAAGACAAGACTTAATACAAGACCATAAAGCAAACAAGCACAAACCGAAAAACTGATACTAACCTCGAACTCTAACGGTCTCCGGTGGCTATCGGCCAAATGCCGCTGTCTATCCTAAGCCACCCGAAGTCTATCCCTGATCAACTTAACCTTCTCTGCTGTAATCCACCACTATCTCCGGGCCAAGTAAAACTCTCTCACTGACATTGTCCCATGACAAGGGAGTACGACATCTTCGTCCGTATAGAGCCTCAAATGGCGATATCTCTATACTGGCCTGATAGCTGTTGTTGTAAGCAAACTCTACCAGGTGAATATGGTCCTCCCAAGATCCCTCGAAATCTAACACACAAGTGCGAATCATATCCTCGAGTGTCTGGATGGTCTTCTCCGACTGACCGTCTGTCTGGGGGTGATACGCGGTACTGAACTTGAGCTGGGTGCCCAAGCTAGTATGCAAATTCCTCCAAAAGTGGGAAGTAAAACGACTATCCCGATCCGAGACAATGCTCACCGGGACTCCGTGCAATCTGAATATCTATCGTACATACATCTCTGCCAGCTTCTCTGTAGATAGTCCCACCTTGAAAGGCAAAAAGTGGGCCGATTTGGTCAATCTATCAATGATGACCCAAATTACGTCTTTTCCTCCTGAAGATCGTGGAAGTCCAGGTACAAAGTCTATAGTGATGTGCACCCACTTCCTCTTTGGAATGGGTAGTGGCTGAAGCAGACCACCTGGCCTCTGTCTCTCGACTTTCACCTGCTGGCACACTAAGCATCGAGATACAAACTGAGCTACCTCTCGCTTCATGCCATACCACCATACATGCTCCCTCAGGTCTCTATACATCTTATCGGCTCCAGAATGCGTAGAGTACTGGGAACGATGCGCTTCCTGCAGAATCTCCTCCCGAAGCTCTCCACTCGGAATGCATAATCTAGTACCGTGCCTCAGCGACCCATCTTCGGCTATAGAGAAATCGTCTAGCAATCTGGCCTGCACCTGCTCCCTGATACTCCTTAAGGTCACATTATCAAACTGTGATGATCTGACTCTGTCCATCAACGTAGACTGAATCTGTAAACCCCACATCTGAACCTCCATCCCTGGAACGATCACCTCGATACTCAAACTATCCAGATCGGCCAATAGATAACGATTTGTCGTCAAATACATAGCGACTGAATACCTGCTCAAGGCATCTGCAACTATGTTGGCCTTCCCTGGATGGTATTGCAAAGAGATATCGAAGTCCTTCATCAGTTCAAGCCACCTCCTCTGCCTCATGTTCAATATTCCTTCTGGGTGAACACGTACTTCAAGCTCTTGTGATCCGTAAAGATCTCAACTTACTGGCACACTCTATCCTGGATACTATACTACACATATGGGATGCTACCTTCTATTGACTTCCCCAAATGAATATGGGTAAAAAAAAGGAGCATACGGGGCTCAGTTGAATAGGACACGTGTCATGTGGGTAGTAGGCTTAATGTGGGTCGTGTCCATTTTTTAGGTCAACAAGTTTGGGTCGAAATGGTGCCCCCAATTCAAGTCGAAAATAAAATTGACTTCGTGGGGTGAATCAAGATTGGGCCTTGTGTCAGAAAATTTGTGTGATAAAATGAAGCACAAGATGGCGTGCCTGAGTGGGACACGAAGGTCATGGACGTAGGGTGTCTTGTCTAGATCATGCATATAAAGTTGGTTTTGAGAAAACAACTAGTCTTGTGCTCCTAAATTAAAAGTTATGACAATGTGCATATGATAATCACAAATAAAAGTGGGAATGGTCAATGGCCTAAATTGATCCAAAAGTTGTGCGATACAAACATAGTAGAATGGGACATGATATATCAAAATGAAGATAATCTTGTCTACTACAAACTCATAAAGGAAGTTTTCGGATATTGACATCTCTGACGCTCCAGAAATGAAAGTCATGGAAGAACATTCGTCTATCTAGGATACTCTCTCTAGGGTTGTAACACCCATATTCTGAATACGTATTTTGTCAAGCTTGCATGTATTTCAAACCTGTATTTATTTTTTTCGGATTTTGGCATGTACTTGTAATTGGCTTGACTTGCAGATTTTGGTTCTCGTAATTGGGTTTTACCTGGCTTGGTTTATTTTGTGGAGGAGAATTGGTTTGATTTGGTTTGGTTTGGTTTAACATGCATTGGAACACCTTAGCCTATGTTCAACCCTCATTCCACCACAACCCACCCTCTTTATTATCCCCACCTAACACTCTCTCTCCTTATTACTTCCCTCCATTAATTTTTTCTTCTTCTTCTTTCTTCCTCTACACAACACTCCACCCATAGGCAAGTGCACCTTGCCACCACATGAGAACCATATTTTATTTGTTCATTAGCTAGATTAGGCCTTGGTGATCAACATTAGTGCTTGATATTTTGTGATTTGGAGTCTTCATTGTTCTAGATCTAGGTTTTAACTATTTTTGGATTTACATGGTTTTGATCTATTTTGGTTGGATTTTTGTGGGTTTGATGCTTCCATGTGGAAGAGAATTCAATTTTACTCAAGTTAGACCTTTGAAAATCTAGATTTGGTTTTGATTTGACCAAGATATGAAGATTTGAACTTTGGTGTTCTTGAAGAGTTCCTCTCGGCCTGGAGTAGCAGACTGCAGCCTGCGCTCTTTAGTGCAGTGCTGGACTGCGCATCCTCCTCTCGGCCTGCGCTCTTTAGCGCAGCACCGACCGCGCAGCTTGCCCCATGGTGAACTGCGCTCAATCCCAGCGCGCAGGGACTCTTGCGCAGTCTGCTTATGCGCAGTCCACTCATGCGCAATCTGACCCATGCTTCATCCCTCCTGCGCAGTCCACTCATGCGCAATCTGACCCATGCTTCATCCCTCCCGCGTACTTCACTCATGCGCAATCTGACCCATGCTTCATCCCTCCCGCGAACTTCACTCATGCGCAATCTGACCCATGCGCCATCCCTTCCGCGTACTTGACTCATGCGCAATCTGACCCCTGCGCCAACCAGTTCAGCGCGAGCCGACTTCTGCGCAGCTCACTCCTACGCAGTTGGCCTCCTGGCGCACTTGACTCATGCGCAACCCGACCCCAGGGACCCTTGCGCAATCTGTCCAATCATGGAGATTTGGTTTTATTTTTCCTTAAGCTTGGCTCTTCTATAGCCCTGTATATTGATATTTTATTAGATATTTTATGCCCATTTTATATCCTTATGCCTTTTGTCATGAACTTGATTTTACTTAATATGTTTGGAATGACTATTGTACATGGCATGGTATGACAAGGAACTAGCATAACACGACAGTGACCCGTAGTGGTGCACTCCTGACATGACCAACCTGACATGATAGGGGCCCGTCGTGGCGCACTCCTGACAAGTACCCTGACATGATTTATCTTGATGTTGTTGCGACGGCTAACTTGACTCGTATAATCAACTTGACACCGTGGGTGTTCCTGTTTGCTTGCTTGTGCAATCCACTTGTCTTGTCTTGTATCATGTCTAGGATGTGACTCCCTGGTTCCCACGGTCAGGGATTTATACTGAATATGGATTAGGCTAATGACTAGATCAAACTATAGTTCATAGAGAATTTCCAGTCACAGGCAATCTCGTTATCTGGGCGCTCTTAATTGGACTTGTAGCTTGCCGACGAGTAGAGCACATTTCCAGCGCACTGTCATGTGTTACACCCTCTAAGTCACCTAAGGGTATATCGTCTCCGGGACGATGTACCCAACCATACTCTCAACCCGCGGAAGGATAACTAGATGGTCTGCAGGGCTTGGGACTGGAAATTTCTCACTTGCTTCTTGTTAGTAATTAAGGCTTGTGATAACCCTAGTTAGTTAAGTAGTAAGCCATAGTAATTGCTTGGCCGCTTGTGAATGGATGGAGTCCAGCCTTGTCTAAGCCTTGTCTAGTCCCTATACCTGGCCACTCTTGTACATGCTTGTTTTACTTATCTCTAACAATAAATGGGTAGAGACAGAGTGCTGTTCAGGCGAATGATTACAACCTCGGTCCTTGTCTGGTTTAAGGCTTGTAACCTGGCTCCCGGAATGGTCCCACGTCACTAGTCGTTTATTGTCCTGTTGCACTCTTTATTTACTTGTACCTTCTTCCATTTCTTTTCTTATGTTCTGATATGCTGGCTTTTGTTCTTATTTCGTGGCCTCCTTTGTGGCACTTGCTCTTTCTGGGGTTTGACCCAGCTGGTTTTGTGTGGCCAGATTTTGGAGCAGCACCCGAGGATCTACCGAACCTCCAGCCCGATGGTGGCGACTAGAAGGAACCCGGGCTACGAGTGGGTTTTCTATTTTGTTTCGCTCACTCTATTGTAAAGTTATTCTTTTGAGGCGTTTAGCCGACGAGCACCTGTTAGCTCGATGCACTTTACTTACTGTCTGCCTACGGGCTGTAAACATGATTAACAAATCCTAGGGTTGATCATGTATGACTTAACTCTTGTTAGTCCCAGCATTTTGTACGACTAGCTTCATGATCAGCTGATATGTAATATTTGGCATGCCTTTTATTGTATATTTGGTGGTCAAACATCTTGTGATCATATTACTTGCTTGAGATTGAGACAATAGGCTTGACCATAAGAGACCATTGGCTTGTAGTAAACCCTCATATCTAGACAGCCGTGACCGTATAGTTGAGATGTATTCTATTTCAATATATGTAGCTGGCTATGTACGCCCCCGCTCTCCAGTATTCTGGTTCTGGGGCGTGACATGGTTTAAGTGGTGGCCCATGCAGGTCTTGTCAATCAAAAAATGTGAGGGTTTACCTAATAGATGTCTCAATCAGTACTCGTCCTTGATCTCCGTTCATATCCTCTGAATCTCTGGATTCTTGTCTTGATTATGTGCTTGTATCGTTGATCTGTCCTGGTCCTTCCTTGTTGTTTTTCCTATGTCATCTTCTTCAGCGGTACTGTACCTGACCCCGCCGATCAGCAAGGTGGAGCACCTCCCGTGGACCAGCAGCAACCTGGAGATCAGGCCCAACATTCCGGAGTTGCCTCCCGAGTTGTACCTCCTGGAGGAGAGCCCCCAGTTCAGCCTGTTCAGCCTGCTGAGCCGGATGATGGCACCTTGGTGGGACTCATCAGGGCCTTGATAACTTTTCAAGATCGCAGAGGAGACGCCTTGCACCAGGCAGTGGCAGATGCTTTGACCAGAGGCGGTCACCCAGGGAACAGCGCGGCCAACAGCTTCAAGCGCTTGAACCCTCCTTTCTTCGATGGCAGCGAAGATGCGATTGCCGCGGACGCTTGGCTTCAGGATACCGAGGTGATTCTGAAAGCAGCTAGGACACCTGAGAATGAGAAGGTGGCGGTGGTACGCCTGCAGTTGTTGGACTTAGCTCGCAGTTGGTGGGCAGCGCAAGCCATGGGATTAGTGGCACCCATTGCTTGGGCAGTGTTTAGAGAGAGATTCCAGACGAAGTATTTCGATGCTGTGGCTCGGTACGACCTGCAGACCAGATTTACCAACTTGAAGCAAGGAGGCAGATCGGTCGACGGTTATGCATCTGAGTTTTCTAGACTCAGTAGGTTTGCCCCCACCTTGGTGGCGACCGAGTTTGATAGGGCCCAGCGGTTCCAACAAGGATTGTATTTGGAGATCTTATTGGCAGTCGAGCAGTTCGAGCACCAGACGTTCGATGCAGTATTGAGAGCGGCTAGGAGGCATGAGTACACCTCCCAGAGGATCGTGGATAGGACCGGAGGTAGGAAGCGGTCCCACAGTCAGATGCACCAATCATTAGCTCCAGCCCCGGCAGCTAGGAGTTTGACTATTGGAACTCCGAGGCGGGCGGCCTCAGTAACGTTGGTTCAGCATTCGACCCCGACGTACCCGCAGCAGTAGAAGCAGAAGCAGACTTCCGCAATGGGATGTTCACATTACGGGAAGCCAGGCCATGTAGTGGCAGATTGTCGTAGGGCACAAGGATTGTGCCTAGCTTGTGGAGCGGCAGATCACAAGATAGGAGCCTGCCCGAATAGGGGTAGTTCGTCCTCTTCCAACCTAACCAGTCCATCGGTTAGGGGACCAACACCTGTGCAGCAGCAGCAGTATCCGAGGCCATTGTTGCCTCAGGCCCAGGCATTTCATCAGTAGAACCAGCAGCAGTATACCCAAGCCCAAGTACAAAGCAGGCAGAGGGGTTTCCAGCAGAGGAGAGCCGCAGCTAGAGGTCAGGCCATGATGATGGCTATGGAAGAAGAAGTTGTACTAGATGAGGTAGTGGCAGGTACTATTCTCGTCAACTCCTCTCCAGCATTGGTATTATTTGATTCTGGTGCATCGCATTCATTCATGTCTGCACGATTCGCGACACGGATAGGATTGGAGCCCGAGTCATTAGCAATGAGGCTTAATATACTTACTGGTAATGGTCTTGTGGGAGTAGATCGAGTGTTTTTCTCGTGTCGAATCGTAGTTAGCGGTAGAGAGTTCCCCGCTAGATTCATAGAGTTCCCTATGACAGACTATGATGTAGTCTTAGGCATGGATTGGTTGAGGAACCAGTATGCTAGGATAGACTGCCATGTTGGCAGAGTTGTTTTCAGCATTCCAGGCGAGCCAGAGTTGTCATTTTCCAGAGGCACGGTGGAGCCATCCTCCCCAGTGTTGCGGATGGCAGTAGCAGCAGTGTAGTTACCCCGGATAGTTGAAGAATTTCCAGATGTCTTCCCAGAGGAACTTCCAGGGATACCGCCAGAGCGGAAGATCGAGTTCACTATAGACTTAATCCCCGGGACAGCACCAGTATCAGAGAGAGTCTACAGAAT
The DNA here is from genome assembly GCA_029216955.1 of Iris pallida. Lineage (NCBI taxonomy): Eukaryota > Viridiplantae > Streptophyta > Magnoliopsida > Asparagales > Iridaceae > Iris > Iris pallida. The sequence continues at coordinate 28,498 of JANAVB010014194.1, read as the reverse complement.
GGCGCCTTCAGAGTTGGAGATTTTGTAGAAGATGATTGAAGAACTCAGGACCAAAGGATTCATTCATGCAAGTGGATCGCCTTGGGGAGCCCCGATGCTTCTTGTGAAAAAGAAGGATGGTACGTCCAGGTTATGTGTAGATTATCGTACCTTGAACTCAGTGACAATCAAGAACAGATACCCTCTCCCGAGGATAGATGACTTGTTTGATCAACTCAAAGGGGCTTCAGTGTTCTCGAAGATAGACTTGCGGTCAGGATACCACCAGATCAGAGTCAGAGAGCAGGACATCCCGAAGATAGCATTTAGATCGAGATATGGGCATTGGGAGTTCCTTGTTATGCCCTTTGGAGCAACCAATGCGCCAGCTGTATTCATGGACCTCATGAATCGCATTTTCATGCCTTACCTGGATCAGTTTGTGATCGTGTTCCTAGATGATATCTTGGTCTATAGCAAGAGCGAAGCTGAGCATGAGCAGCATCTCAGAATCGTCCTTCAGACGCTTAGGGAGCACCAGTTGTATGCCAAGTTCAGTAAATGCGAGTTCTGGCTCGACCGCATTTCGTACTTGGGTCATATCATTACTCGAGGAGGAGTGGAAGTGGATCCCCAGAAGATTATGGCTATCGAGACTTGGCCAGCACCTAGTTCAGTGGCAGAGGTTCGCAGTTTCCTTGGATTGGCCAGCTACTATCGGCGGTTTGTTTCAGATTTTGCTAGGATTTCAGTGCCGATGACCCAGTTGACTCGTAAGGATGTGTCGTTTGTTTGGACAGCAGAGTGTCAGGAATCATTCGAGAAGTTGAAGCGAGGTTTGATAACGGCTTCCATTCTCACACTTCCAGATGGGACCGAAGGATTCACAGTTTATTGCGATGCTTCAGGCAGAGGATTGGGATGTGTCTTAATGCAGCATGGGAAGGTAATATCTTATGTATCATGCCAACTTCGTGACCATGAGAAGAGTTCCCCGACCCACGACTTGGAGCAAGCAGCAGTAGTGTTTGCACTTAAGTTGTGGAGGCACTACTTGTACGGAGATAGAGTGGAGATATTTACTGATCACAAGAGCCTGAAGTATGTTTTCACCCAGAAGGACCTTAATATACGACAGAGAAGATGGCTTGAGCTATTGGTGGACTACGATGTGGATTTGCAGTATCACCCAGGAAAGGCCAACGTTGTAGCAGATGCGTTGAGCCGGAGAGCCGGAGTTTATTTCCTAACGGCGCAACCAGAGTTATTGGCAGATTTTTAGAAGATGAAATTAAAGTAGTTCTTCCTACCAACGTGGTGTTGATGGCCAGTCTACAGGTTCAGTCCAGCATAGTTGAGAGAATTCGGATAGCGCAGTCTACAAATTCTAAGATTCAGCGGCTCAGAGCAGAGTGTGAGGCAGGAAGAAGGCCAGAGTTGTGCATTTATGAAGATAGTACACTTCGACATGGCTCTCGTCTTTGTGTACCCAGTGGAGATATCAGACAGGAAGTCATGGCAGAAGCTCACAGTTCGCAGTATTCTATTCATCCCGGTGGCACGAAGATGTACCGTGATATCCGTCAGCATTTCTGGTGGAATGGCATGAAGAGGGAGATAGCCCGGTTTGCCTCTCGGTATTTGTTTTGCCAGCAGGTTAAAGCTGAACATCAGAGACCCGCTGGACTTCTTCAGCCCTTGCCGATTCCAGAGTGGAAGTGGGAGCATGTGACCATGGATTTTGTGACTGGATTGCCTAGATCCCCAGCTGGTCGAGATGCTATTTGGGTTATAGTTGACCGGCTCACGAAGGTGGCTCATTTTCTTCCATTTAGAGTTGGGCAGTCAACGGCTCAGTTGGCAGAGATGTACCTCAGGCAGATTGTCAGGCTTCACGGTGTGCTCATCAGTATCACCTCGGACCGAGATTTAAGGTTTATATCGCACTTTTGGCGTAGCTTGCAAGAGAGTTTGGGAACTCGTCTCCAGTTTAGTTCGGCATATCATCCTCAGACAGATGGCAGTTAGAGCGCACTATCCAGACTCTTGAAGACATGTTGAGGTCTTGCACCCTCGACTTCGGTGGTTCATGGGAAGATCACCTACATCTTGTGGAATTTTCGTACAATAATAGTTTCCAGGCCAGTATCCAGATGGCTCCGTTCGAGGCTCTGTATGGTAGGAAGTGCAGATCCCCGCTAGCATGGGATGATATCGGAGAGAGGCAGATGCTTGGTCCAGAGATGATTGCCCAGACAGTTGAAGTGGTCATAAGGATCAGAGATCGTCTTCGAGTTGCCCAAGATTGCCAGCGGCATTGGGCCGATACTCATCGACGTCCGTTAGAGTTTGCTATCGGCGACCATGTATTCCTTAGGATCTCTCCTAACCGCAGCGTCATTCGTTTTGGCGTGCGAGGAAAGCTTAGTCCTAGGTATATATGGCCGTTCGATATCCTGGAGCAAGTAGGAGATGTATCCTATCGTCTTGCTCTTCTGCCGTCGCTAAGTGAGGTGCATGATGTATTCTATGTGTCCCAATTGCGACGGTACGTCCCGGACCCGAGCCATATCCTAAACCATTCGGAATTGGTTGTTGGTACCAACCTTTCGTATGAGGAGAGGCCCGTGCCTATATTGGACCGGAGAGAGAAGATACTCAAGAACAAGACTATTAGTTTAGTCCTTGTTGCTTGGGGTCATCACTCTCTAGGTGAGTCAACGTGGGAGCGTGAGGACGACATCCGATCGCGATATCCCTACCTGTTTGACTCGTAAGGTATAATGTCTTCCTTATGCCTTATGTTTTTCATCCCTTGCTTGCATGTATGATTGTATGATTGCTTACCTGGTTATAGCTTGCCTGTGATTAATATAGCTTATCCTTGCCTCTCTAGCCTCTTAATTAAATTCCGAGGACGAAATTCTTTTAAGGTGGGTAGAGTTGTAACACCCATATTCTGAATACGTATTTTGTCAAGCTTGCATGTATTTCAGACCTGTATTTATTTTTCTCGAATTTTGGCATGTACTTGTAATTGGCTTGACTTGCAGATTTTGGTTCTCGTAATTGGGTTTTACCTGGCTTGGTTTATTTTGTGGAGGAGAATTGGTTTGATTTGGTTTGGTTTTGTTTAACATGCATTGGAACACCTTAGCCTATGTTCAACCATCATTCTACCATAACCCACCCTCTTTATTATCCCCACCTAACACTCTCTCTCCTCATTACTTTCCTCCATTAATTTTTTCTTCTTCTTCTTCCTTTCTCTACACAACACTCTACCTATAGGCAAGTGCACCTGGCCACCACATGAGAACCACATTTTATTTGTTCATTTGCTAGATTAGGCCATGGTGATCAACATTAGTGCTTGACATTTTGTGATTTGGAGTCTCCATTGTTCTAGATCTAGGTTTTAACTATTTTTGGATTTACATGGTTTTGATCTATTTTGGTTGGATTTTTGTGGGTTTTGATGCTTCCATGTGGAAGAGAATTCAATTTTACTCAAGTTAGACCTTTGAAAATCTAGATTTGGTTTTAATTTGACCAAGATATGAAGATTTGAACTTTGGTGTTCTTGAAGAGTTTCTCTCGGCCTGGAGTAGCAGACTGCAGCATGCGCTCTTTAGCGCAGTACTGGACTGCGCATCCTCCTCTCGGCCTGCGCTCTTTAGCGCAGCGCCGACCGCGCAGCTTGCCCCATGGTGAACTGTGCTCAATCCCAGCGCGCAGGGACTCTTGCGCAGTCTGCTCATGCGCAGTCTACTCATGCGCAATCTGACCCATACTTCATTCCTCCTGCGCAGTCCACTCATGCGCAATCTGACCCATGCTTCATCCCTCCCGCGCACTTCTCTCATGCGCAATCTGACCCATGCTTCATCCCTCCCGTGCACTTCACTCATACGCAATCTGACCCATGCGCCATCCCTTCCGCGTACTTGACTCATGCGCAATCTGACCCCTGTGCCAACCAGCTCAGTACGAGCCGACTTCTGCGCAGCTCACTCCCGCGCAGTTGGCCCCATGGCGCACTTGACTCCTGCGTAACCTGACCCCAGGGACCCTTGCACAATCTGTCCGATCATGGAGATTTGGTTTTATTTTTCCTTAAGCTTGGCTCTTCTATAGCCCTGTATATTGATATTTTATTAGATATTTTACGCCTATTTTATATCCTTACGCCTTTTGTCATGAACTTGATTTTACTTAATATGTTTGGAATGACTATTGTACATGGCATGGTATGACAAGGAACTAGCATAACACGACAGTGACCCGTAGTGGTGCACTCCTGACATGACCAACCTGACATGATAGGGGCCCGTCATGGCGCACTCTTGACAAGCACCCTGACATGATTTATCTTGATGCTGTTGCGACGGCTAACTTGACTCGTATAATCAACTTGACACCGTGGGTGTTCCTGCTTACTTGCTTGTGCAATCCACTTGTCTTGTCTTGCATCATGTCTAGGACGTGACTCCCTGGTTCCCACGGTCAGGGATTCATACTGAATATGGATTAGGCTAATAACTAGATCAAACTATAGTTCATGGAGAATTTCCAGTCACAGGCAATCTCGATATCTTGGCGCTCTTAATTGGACTTGTAGCTTGCCGACGAGTAGAGCACATTTCCAGCGCACTGTCATGTGTTGCACCCTCTAAGTCACCTAAGGGTATATCGTCTCTGGGGCGATGTACCCAACCATACTCTCAACCCGCGGAAGGATAACTAGATGGTCTGCAGGGCTTGGGACTGGAAATTTCTCACTTGCTTCTTGTTAGTAATTAAGGCTTGTGATAACCCTAGTTAGTTAAGTAGTAAGCCGTATTAATTGCTTGGCCGCTTATGAATGGATGGAGTCCAGCCTTGTCTAAGTCTTGTCTAGTCCCTGTACCTGGCTACTCTTGTACATGCTTGTTTTACTTATCTTTAACAATAAATGGGTAGAGACAGAGTGCTGTTCAGGCGAATGGTTACAACCTCGGTCCTTGTCTGGTTTAAGGGTTGTAACCTGGCTCCCGGAATGGTCCCACGTCACTAGTCGTTTATTATCCTGTTGCACTCTTTATTTACTTGTACCTTCTTCCATTTTTTTTCTTATGTTCTGATATGCTGGCTTTTATTCTTATTTCGTGGCCTCCTTTGTGGCACTTGCTCTTTCTGGGGTTTGACCCAGCTGGTTTTGTGTGGCCAGATTTTGGAGCAGCACCCGAGGATCTACCGAACCTCCAGCCCGATGGTGGCGACTAGAAGGAACCCGGGCTACGAGTGGGTTTTCTATTTTGTTTCGCTCAGTCTATTGTAAAGTTATTCTTTTGAGGCGTTTAGCCGACGAGCACATGTTAGCTCGATGCACTTTACTTACTGTCTGCCTACGGGCTGTAAACATGATTAACAAATCCTAGGGTTGATCATGTATGACTTAACTCTTGCTAGTCCCAGCATTTTGTACGACTTGCTTCATGATCAGCTGATATGTAATATTTGGGATGCCTTTTATTGTATATTTGGTGGTCAAACATCTTGTGATCATATTACTTGCTTGAGATTGAGACAATAGGCTTGACCATAAGAGACCGTTGGCTTGTAGTAAACCCTCATATCTAGACAGCCGTGACCGTATAGTTGAGATGTATTCTATTTCAATATACGTAGCTGGCTATGTACGCCCCCGCTCTCCAGTATTCTGGTTCTGGGGCGTGATATGGTTTAAGTGGTGGCCCATGCAGGTCTTGTCAATCAAGAAATGTGAGGGTTTACCTAATAGATGTCTCAATCAGTACTCGTCCTTGATCTCCGTTCATATCCTCTGTATCTCTGGATTCTTGCCTTGAATATGTGCTTATATCGTTGATCTGTCCTGCTCCTTCCTTATTGTTTTCCCTGTGTCGTCTTCTTCAGCGGCACTGTACCTGACCCCGCCGATCAGCAAGGTGGAGCACCTCCCGTGGACCAGCAGCAACCTGGAGATCAGGTCCAGCATTCCGGAGTTGCCTCCCGAGTTGTAACTCCTGGAGGAGAGCCCCCAGTTCAGCCTGTTCAGCCTGCTGAGCCGGATGATGGCACCTTGGTGGGACTCATCAGGGCCTTGATAACTTTTCAAGATCGCAGAGGAGGCGCCTTGCACCAGGCAGTGGCAGATGCTTTGATCAGAGGCGGTCACCCAGGGAACAGCGCGGCCAACAGCTTCAAGCGCTTGAACCCTCCTTTCTTCGACGGCAGCGAAGATGCGATTGCCGCGGACGCTTGGCTTCAGGATACCGAGGTGATTCTGAAAGCAGCTAGGACACCTGAGAATGAGAAGGTGGCGGTGGTACGCCTGCAGTTGTTGGACTTAGCTCGCAGTTGGTGGGCAGCGCAAGCCATGGGATTAGTGGCACCCATTGCTTGGGCAGTATTTAGAGAGATTCCAGACGAAGTATTTCGATGCTGTGGCTCGGTACGACCTGCAGACCAGATTTACCAACTTGAAGCAAGGAGGCAGATCGGTCGACGGTTATGCATCTGAGTTTTCTAGACTCAGTAGGTTTGCCCCCACCTTGGTGGCGACCGAGTTTGATAGGGCCCAGCGGTTCCAACAAGGATTGCATTTGGAGATCTTATTGGCAGTCGAGCAGTTCGAGCACCAGACGTTCGATACAGTATTAAGAGCGGCTAGGAGGCATGAGTACACCTCCCAGAGGATCGTGGATAGGACCGGAGGTAGGAAGCGGTCCCACAGTCAGATGCACCAATCATTAGCTCCAGCCCCGGCAGCTAGGAGTTTGACTATTGGAACTCCGAGGCGGGCGGCCTCAGTAACGTCGGTTCAGTATTCGACCCCGACGTACCCACAGCAGCAGAAGCAGAAGCAGACTTCCGCAATGGGATGTTCACATTGCGGGAAGCCAGGCCATGTAGTGGCAGATTGTCGTAGGGCACAAGGATTGTGCCTAGCTTGTGGAGCGACAGATCACAAGATAGGAGCCTGCCCGAATAGGGGTAGTTCGTCCTCTTCCAACCTAACCAGTCCATCGGTTAGGGGACCAACACCTGTGCAGCAGCAGCAGTATCCGAGGCCATTGTTGCCTCAGGCCCAGGCATTTCATCAACAGAACCAGCAGCTGTATACCCAAGCCCAAGTGCAAAGCAGGCAGAGGGATTTCCAGCAGAGGAGAGCCGCAGCTAGAGGTCAGGCCATGATGATGGCTATGGAAGAAGAAGTTGCACCAGGTGAGGTAGTGGCAGGTACTATTCTCGTCAACTCCTCTCCAGCATTGGTATTATTTGATTCTGGTGCATCGCATTCATTCATGTCTGCACGATTCGTGACACGGATAGGATTGGAGCCCGAGTCATTAGCAATGAGGCTTAATATACTTACTGGTAATGGTCTTGTGGGAGTAGATCGAGTATTTTCCTCGTGTCGGATCGTAGTTAGCGGTAGAGAGTTCCCCGCTAGATTCATAGAGTTCCCTATGACAGACTATGATGTAGTCTTAGGCATGGATTGGTTGAGGAACCAGTATGCTAGGATAGACTGCCATGTTGGCAGAGTTGTTTTCAGCATTCCAGGCGAGCCAGAGTTTTTATTTTTCAGAGGCGCGGTGGAGCCATCCTCCCCAGTGTTGCGGATGGCAGTAGCAGCAGTATAGTTGCCCCGGATAGTTGAAGAATTTCCAGATGTCTTCCTAGAGGAACTTCCAGGGATACGCCAGAGCGCAAGATCGAGTTCACTATAGACTTAATCCCCGGGATAGCACCAGTATCAGAGAGAGTCTACAGAATGGCGCCTTCAGAGTTGGAGATTTTGTAGAAGATGATTGAAGAACTCAGGACCAAAGGATTCATTCATGCAAGTGGATCGCCTTGGGGAGCCCCGATGCTTCTTGTGAAAAAAAAGGATGGTACGTCCAGGTTATGTGTAGATTATCGTACCTTGAACTCAGTGACAATCAAGAACAGATACCCTCTCCCGAGGATAGATGACTTGTTTGATCAACTCAAAGGGGCTTCAGTGTTCTCGAAGATAGACTTACGGTCAGGATACCACCAGATCAGAGTCAGAGAGCAGGACATCCCGAAGATAGCGTTTAGATCGAGATATGGGCATTGGGAGTTCCTTGTTATGCCCTTTGGAGCAACCAATGTGCCAGCTGTATTCATGGACCTCATGAATCGCATTTTCATGCCTTACCTGGATCAGTTCGTGATCATGTTCCTAGATGATATCTTGGTCTATAGCAAGAGCGAAGCTGAGCATGAGTAGCATCTCAGAATCGTCCTTCAGACGCTTAGGGAGCACCAGTTGTACGCCAAGTTCAGTAAATACGAGTTCTGGCTCGATCACATTTCGTACTTGGGTCATATCATTACTCGAGGAGGAGTGGAAGTAGATCCCCAGAAGATTATGGCTATCGAGACTTGGCCAGCACCTAGTTCAGTGGCAGAGGTTCGCAGTTTTCTTGGATTGGCCAGCTACTACCGGCGGTTTGTTTCAGATTTTGCTAGGATTTCAGCGCCGATGACCCAGTTTACTCGTAAGGATGTGTCGTTTGTTTGGACAGCAGAGTGTCAGGAATCATTCGAGAAGTTGAAGCGAGGTTTAATAACGTCTCCTATTCTCACACTTCCAGATGGGACTGAAGGATTCACAGTTTATTGCGACGCTTCAGGCAGAGGATTGGGATGTGTCTTGATGCAGCATGGAAAGGTAATATCTTATGCATCATGCCAACTTCGTGACCATGAGAAGAGTTACCCGACCCACGACTTGGAGCTAGCAGCAGTAGTGTTTGCACTTAAGTTGTGGAGGCACTACTTGTACGGAGATAGAGTGGAGATATTTACTTATCACAAGAGCCTGAAGTATGTTTTCACCCAGAAGGACCTTAATATGCGACAGAGAAGATGACTTGAGCTATTGGTGGACTACGATGTGGATTTGTAGTATCACCCAGGAAAGGCCAACGTTGTAGCAGATGCGTTGAGCCGGAGAGCCAGAGTTTATTTCCTAACGGCGCAACCAGAGTTATTGGAAGATTTTCAGAAGATGGAAATTGAAGTAGTTCTTCCTACCAACGTGGCATTGATGGCCAGTCTACAGGTTCAGTCCAGCATAGTTGAGAGAATCCGGATAGCGCAGTCTACAAATTCCAAGATTCAGCGGCTCAGAGCAGAGTGTGAGGCAGGAAGAAGGCCAGAGTTTTGCATTCATGAAGATGGTACACTTCGACATGGCTCTCGTCTTTGTGTACCCAGTGGAGATATCAGACAGGAAGTCATGGCAGAAGCTCACAGTTCGCAGTATTCTATTCATCCCGGTGGTACGAAGATGTACCGTGATATCCGTCAGCACTTCTGGTGGAATGGCATGAAGAGGGAGATAGCCCGGTTTATCTCTTGGTGTTTGGTTTGCCAGCAGGTTAAAGCTGAACATCAGAGGCCCGCTGGACTTCTTCAGCCCTTGCCGATTCCAGAGTGGAAGTGGGAGCATGTGACCATGGATTTTGTGACTGGATTGCCTAGATCTCCAGCTGGTCGAAATGCTATTTGGGTTATAGTTGACCGGCTCATGAAGGTGGCTCATTTTCTTCCATTTAGAGTTGGGCAGTCAACGGCTCAGTTGGCAGAGATGTACCTCAGGCAGATTGTCAGGCTTCACGGTGTGCCCGTCAGTATCACCTCGGACCGAGATTCAAGGTTTACATCGCACTTTTGGCGTAGCTTGCAAGAGAGTTTGGGAACTCGTCTCCAGTTCAGTTTGGCATATCATCCTCAGACAGATGGCCAGTTAGAGCGCACTATCCAGACTCTTGAAGACATGTTGAGGTCTTGCACCCTCGACTTCGGTGGTTCATGGGAAGATCACCTATATCTTGTGAAATTCTCGTACAACAATAGTTTCCAGGCCAGTATCCAGATGGCTCCGTTCGAGGCTCTGTATGGTAGGAAGTGCAGATCCCCGCTAGCATGGGATGATATCGGAGAGAGGCAGATGCTTGGTCCAGAGATGATTGCCCAGACAGTTGAAGTGATCAGAAGGATCAGAGATCGTCTTCGAGTTGCCGAAGATCGCCAGCGGCATTGGGCCGATACTCATCGACGTCCCTTGGAGTTTGCTATCGGCGACCATGTATTCCTTAGGATCTCACCTAACCGCAGCGTCATTCGCTTTGGCGTACGGGAAAAGCTTAGTCCTAGGTATATAGGGCCGTTCGATATCCTGGAGCAAGTAGGAGATGTATCCTATCGTCTTGCTCTTCTGTCGTCGCTAAGTGAGGTGCATGATGTATTCTATGTGTCCCAATTGCGACGGTACGTCCCGGACCCGAGCCATATCCTAGACCATTCGGAATTGGTTGTTGGTACCAACATTTCGTATGAGGAGAGGCCGGTGTCTATATTGGACCGGAGAGAGAAGATACTCAAGAACAAGACTATTAGTTTAGTTCATGTTGCTTGGGGTGATCACTCTCTAGGTGAGTCAACGTGGGAGCGTGAGGACGACATCCGATCGCGATATCCCTACCTGTTTGACTCGTAAGGTATAATGTCTTCCTTATGCCTTATGTTTTCCATCCCTTGCTTGCATGTATGATTGTCTGATTGCTTACCTGGTTATAGCTTGCCTGTGATTAATATAGCTTGTCCTTGCCTCTCTAGCCTCTTAATTAATTCCGAGGACGGAATTCTTTTAAGGTGGGTAGAGTTGTAACACCCATATTCTGAATACGTATTTTGTAAAGCTTGCATGTATTTCAGACCTGTATTTATTTTTCTCGGATTTTGGCATGTACTTGTAATTGGCTTGACTTGCAGATTTTGGTTCTCGTAATTGGGTTTTACCTGGCTTGGTTTATTTTGTGGAGGAGAATTGGTTTGATTTGGTTTGGTTTTGTTTAACATGCATTGGAACACCTTAGCCTATGTTCAACCATCATTCTACCATAACCCACCCTCTTTATTATCCCTACCTAACACTCTCTCTCCTCATTACTTCCCTCCATTAATTTCTTCTTCTTCTTCTTCCTTTCTCTACACAACACTCCACCTATAGGCAAGTGCACCTTGCAACCACATGAGAACCATATTTTATTTGTTCATTAGCTAGATTAGGCCATGGTGATCAACATTAGTGCTTGACATTTTGTGATTTGGAGTCTCCATTGTTCTAGATCTAGGTTTTAACTATTTTTGGATTTACATGGTTTTGATCTATTTTGGTTGGATTTTTGTGGGTTTTGATGCTTCCATGTGGAAGAGAATTTAATTTTACTCAAGTTAGACCTTTAAAAATCTAGATTTGGTTTTAATTTGACCAAGATTTGAAGATTTGAACTTTGGTGTTCTTGAAGAGTTCCTCTCGGCCTGGAGTAGCAGACTGCAGCATGCGCTCTTTAGCGCAGTACTGGACTGTGCATCCTCCTCTCGGCCTGCGCTCTTTAGCGCAGCGCCGACCGCGCAGCTTGCCCCATGGTGAACTGCGCTCAATCCCAGCGCGCAGGGACTCTTGCGCAGTCTGCTCATGCGCAGTCCACTCATGCGCAATCTGACCCATGCTTCATCCCTCCTGCGCAGTCCACTCATGCGCAATCTGACCCATGCTTCATCCCTCTCGCGCACTTCACTCATGCGCAATCTGACCCATGCTTCATCCCTCCCGCGCACTTCACTCATGCACAATCTGACCCATGCGCCATCCCTTCCGCGTACTTGACTCATGCGCAATCTGACCCCTGTGCCAACCAGCTCAGCGCGAGCCGACTTCTGCGCAGCTCACTCCCGCGCAGTTGGCCCCCTGGCGCACTTGACTCTTGCGCAACCTGACCCCAGGGACCCTTGCACAATCTGTCCAATCATGGAGATTTGGTTTTATTTTTCCTTAAGCTTGGCTCTTCTATAGCCCTGTATATTGATATTTTATTAGATATTTTACGTCCATTTTATATCCTTACGCCTTTTGTCATGAACTTGATTTTACTTAATATGTTTGGAATGACTATTGTACATGGCATGGTATGACAAGGAACTAGCATAACACGACAGTGACCCGTAGTGGTGCACTCCTGACATGACCAACCTGACATGATAGGGGCCCGTCGTGGCGCACTCTTGACAAGCACCCTGACATGATTTATCTTGATGCTGTTGAGACGGCTAACTTGACTCGTATAATCAACTTGACACCGTGGGTGTTCCTGCTTGCTTGCTTATGCAATCCACTTGTCTTGTCTTGCATCATGTCTAGGACGTGACTCCCTGGTTCCCACGGTCAGGGATTCATACTGAATATGGATTAGGCTAATAACTAGATCAAACTATAGTTCATGGAGAATTTCCAGTCACAGGCAATCTCGTTAACTAGGCGCTCTTAATTGGACTTGTAGCTTGCCGACGAGTAGAGCACATTTCCAGCGCACTGTCATGTGTTGCACCCTCTAAGTCACCTAAGTGTATATCGTCTCCGGGGCGATGTACCCAACCATACTCTCAACCCGCGGAAGGATAACTAGATGGTCTGCAGGGCTTGGGACTGAAAATTTCTCACTTGCTTCTTGTTAGTAATTAAGGCTTGTGATAACCCTAGTTAGTTAAGTAGTAAGCCGTAGTAATTGCTTGGCCGCTTGTGAATGGATGGAGTCCAGCCTTGTCTAAGTCTTGTCTAGTCCCTGCACCTGGCTACTCTTGTACATGCTTGTTTTACTTATCTCTAACAATAAATGGGTAGAGACAGAGTGCTGTTCACGAGAATGGTTACAACCTCAGTCCTTGTCTGGTTTAAGGGTTGTAACCTGGCTCCCGGAATGGTCCCACGTCACTAGTCGTGTATTGTCCTGTTGCACTCTTTATTTACTTGTACCTTCTTCCATTTCTTTTCTTATGTTCTGATATGCTGGCTTTTGTTCTTATTTCGTGGCCTCCTTTGTGGCACTTGCTATTTCTGGGGTTTGACCCAGCTGGTTTTGTGTGGCCAGATTTCGGAGCAGCACCCGAGGATCTACCAAACCTCCAGCCCGATGGTGGCGACTAGAAGGAACCCGGGCTACGAGTGGGTTTTCTATTTTGTTTCGCTCACTCTATTGTAAAGTTATTCTTTTGAGGCGTTTAGCCGACGAGCACATGTTAGCTCGATGCACTTTACTTACTGTCTGCCTACGGGCTGTAAACATGATTAACAAATCCTAGGGTTGATCATGTATGACTTAACTCTTGCTAGTCCCAGCATTTTGTACGACTAGCTTCATGATCAGCTGATATGTAATATTTGGGACGCCTTTTATTGTATATTTGGTGGTCAAACATCTTGTGATCATATTACTTGCTTGAGATTGAGACAATAGGCTTGACCATAAGAGACCGTTGGCTTGTAGTAAATCCTCATATCTAGACAGCCGTGACCGTATAGTTGAGATGTATTCTATTTCAATATACGTAGCTGGCTATGTACGCCCCCGCTCTCCAGTATTCTGGTTCTGGGGCGTGACAAGGGTGTCTACCCAAATCTTGACGCTGTCTACACAAGGCACTAACTCATCTATATGATACTTGGATGGTTCCCCTATACTAGGTTACTCATGTCTCTCCTCCAACTAGACACTAAACTGTTGGTGCCTAAACTTCTATAACACATGAAATACTTCGTCTCTAGCTACTAGGGTACTCCTCCTATTCTGTACCAGGTGCAACTCCTACCTTAACACTTATTAATCACTCTAGGGTTCTCATCTATATTTATTTATCAACAATCATATACAATACTTCCTAACCATGCTCTAAACTATTAACACTAATACTCAAGGACACAAACCAATTGCAAGTCACCAAACCATCACACTACGAAGAACCTATAATGAAATGAGAATCTACAAGAACCTGGACTAAAGAACCGAAAGTATCCTTACTCCTAAGCTAATTGAGGATGGAATAGAATATATAAGAGAAGTGAAATGATAGAGATGACATGTTAGGACCCTTCTCAAGATACAATCTGATAATCATACACGTCTGTACTAAATCATGATACTCGGAATCCTCGCCACGCCAGTAAACAAGGCTGCGATAAACGGTAGATTCCATAACAGGGTATGCACCTCTATAATCATGTCATCTGGAATCCTCGCCATGTCGACTAGTATAGCTGTGAGAAATCTCAAATTTCATGACCAAGATATGTACATCCGAAATCAGGTCTCTACGTTTCCGCCACGCCGGCCAATATAGCTGCGATAAACTCCAAGTTCCATAACCAAGTAGACGTTTACCTTCCCCGTTATTCCCGTCAACATATGTTATCAGAAAGGTACCATAATTCAAGCCATAAAATTCATCTCGATATGAAAAATCAAAATCAGCGATGATCCAATAAAATCAAATTCAATAACAAGGAGCAAGAATGAAGAAAAATAAGAGGAAATAATTTCAAGTTGACGTTTAAAACAAGATTCTCAAGGGTCGTCACATGAATCTCTCAAAAGTCCTAAGCAAAGAGATCAATATGGCACATGATAGGATATCATCAAGGAAGGACAATTTATTTCGAAATGCAAGAAGAGTTTGTCATGGTAATCAAAAGATTGGAATTTTCCTAATATGTGATTGAGTAACTCCTATCATAACCTAGAACCTATATCCTAACAGCAGGCTCGTAATTAGCACTCTAAGTCGAGCACCATTACGAAATTGCACTAGTTGCGACTTTGACCTGCATGGGCCACCATAAAAACGTGTCACGACCCGCACCTTGTTTAGGGGCACGAGCACGTGGGTACGTCCAGCCTACGCTGCAGTATCGGCGGTAGAACGCTGTAAAGGTCATCTAGAATATATAGAATCTAAGACACAATAATATAACACGTCATCTCCGCACGGAGGAATATAACCACAACTCAATCACATAATTCTAAGGAAGATAAACACGATGATAAAGATAAGATAAGATAAAGATGAGATAAATAGTCTGAAATAGTGCCGAGCCACAATCACAAGTTCAGAGACCAAGACATAAAACAATATCCCAAAATAAATACTACAAGTCTCAAAGTATCAAACTGGAATGTAATCAAGACAAAATCTAGGTGAACTAGGTCACTACTGGCGGTGCGTCATCTACGAACACCGGGTCCACAGGCTGGTCCTGGTCGTAGGCTCCATCTATGCCAAACCCATAGTAGGTCGGGCAATCTACATCTAAATCCTCTGAAAAACAATGGGAGTTATCCTGTCAGGATATGAGCAAGTACAAACGCCAACAGCAGTTCCATGTGAATTGACAAATACTATAAGAGACAATCATAATGAAATACAAGATGGAATATTAAGACTGAAAGTAAAATGGTACAAAAGAACTGAATATCATGTCATGTGTGAGATATAAGATAAAACTGGAATATAAACAATGGAAAGTAAACTGAGGTATGATGTAAACATAAAAATAAAGTGCCATGAGATATTAGAGCGTTATGTGATCGGCTTGGGTCAAGATCAGGCTGTTCCATTTGACCGACTATGCACAGGTAGTATAATAATGTAGGGATCAGGCCGGCAAAAATGGAAAGCTATGCACAAGTAGTATAAGGTCAGGCTACACCCTACGTGTGGTGAGGGTGGAGCTATGCGCAAGTAATAAACAAGTAAGGGTAATGATCACACAACCTCTAATAACTCCCCCATCCCCGAGCAGTATAATGAATCCAGACATGACATGTCGTGACCCGGGATTCGAAGAGCAGGGGGCCAGCCCACTCCCAAATTGGTGTCTATACAAGTACAAGAAACAATACCGAACAATGTACTCATATACCAGGTAAACCAGGAATGACATCTCATGACGAGATTCACGTATACTAGTCCGTGTATCCTCGTGTCGAGAATCAAGTATAACACTACAACTGAATCGGATATAGTAGATATCAAGATAATGAAAACTATCAGAGGATGTACTCGCCTGTCGTCCTGAGCTGAGAAAATCGAAACTACAACCCACTCAATGAGCCACGAACGGTCAACTCGCACAACTGTCTCCT
>JANAVB010014194.1:0-7500 GCA_029216955.1 Iris pallida | reverse complement strand
GTATATAGGTAATATAGAATGTAATATATGAATGCAAGCATGCAAAATAATGTATTGTATCCATATATGATGTATTCAACTTAAAGATAATGTAATATATGAAAGGAATGAATGATAATATATAACATGATATGTAAGGTAGTGTAAGGTATAAAATATATTATGTGTGCATGTTTGTATGTCTCTATGTTAATGTATGAAATGATATGAATATACAATGTATGCATATGTATAAAACATGTAGGTAATGCATAGATGCATGAATGAAATGAATGTTTACAATATGTTAATATAAATACAAGTATCTAATATGCATGAATGTAAGTATAATATAATACAAGTATACATGTATGTATCATGTAAATGTAATATACATGATATGTATGTATGCATGTATACAAGGTAAGTATGTATGTATATATTTCTATAAACTGAGTTAACCTATAACCTTTTACACACATGCATTCATACGTCCTTTGACATCATGTATCCCATGTCACATACACCTACCTATCACTAAATTTTAGAACATTAACACATATCCTTTCACATACATGCCAAACACACACATACTCACTTACTCTTTTACCTCTCTTTCTATATATATATATATATATATATATATATATATATATATATATATATATATATATATATATATATAATATATATGTGTGTGTGTATGTGCCTATATATATAGCTTTCCTATTATAACACCCAGTTTCTGAAATGAGGGTAATTTTAAAATTTGTATTTTAATTTATTTAATTATGGTATTTAAAATTCTAATATAATTTTTAGTAATTTTTTAATTATTTTTAAAACTATTTAAATCATGACTTATGATTTTGGTGTTTGACTAGTGTAACCTTAGAGCCTAGTCATGTGATTAGGATGTTTGACTAGTACATTTTAGCTTAGAGGGTATTTTAATCATTTTAGGATTTATTTGAATTTATTATGATTTATGGGAATTTGTGTGAATTTGATATTAATTAAATATGGCTATATGTTATGTTAGTCATGACTAGTTGAGACTTGTAGACTAACCTAGAACTAACCCTAGTTGGTGACCCTAGTCTAACTCTAGTTAACCTACTCTTAGTCATTATAGATTAGTCTTAAGGTAGGAAGGATTACTTAAGTGAAACTAGTTCATGACTTATGGCTTAAGTCAAGGACTTATGATTTATCAATTTTGAGACTTGTGATTAAGCCATAGGCCCATGACTTAGGCCCAAAACCAAATTGAACCCATCTATGGCAGCCAACTTAGGGTTTCCCACCCCTATTTAATGCCTCTTTCATTTAGGGTTGGCCTCTCTTGAAAATAGATCTCAAGTTTAGAAAGAGGTAAATCCCCAACCTTAGAAATTCCTAATTAATTCATTTTAGCTCCTTTTTAGTCCTAGTCTTTTGCAATAGGATCTAATTTGTGTTTATATACTGATTTGGAGGAGCACCTCAGTTTGCATGCAATTTGGAGATTTGGAGTTGCCATTCGGAATCCCCTCTTTGAAGCTTTTCTTGAGTTTTGATACTCAATAGGTAAATCATCTAAACTCATAGTTTTTCCTGATTTCTTTGCATATAAGGTTAGGTTTTAGGGTTTCCTAGCTGTCCCCGAAATTTGGGCACAATTTGTGTCCATTTCGTGTCCGTATCGAATACGTATCATGATAGGTATACTAGGTGTTTGTAGAAATAACACATAGGAATAAATTTTCGTATTTTTGAAATATAATTACATGGATTTGTAGATCTTGATGTCTGTGTCAATATTTGTGAAGGTGTCCTAGTGTTTTGTGTCCTTTTGTGTCGTATTTTTGCACGTGGACACGCTGCACGAGCCCGTAGGCCGTGTCCTGCCTATCGAGGGCTAGAACTCGTGATACAGGACACGTCGAGACACAATTTTTTGTGTGAGCCTAGGGGCAATGTCTGCGACCGTGCTCCCAAAATTTGGGAGCACCTCGTGGAGTGTGCGTGGCGCAATCGCCCTCGCACTGGTCGCACGAGCCACGCGCGGGCTGCTATACGAGTGCACAGACACCACTGATACGCGTGTCGTATCGTGTCTGTGGGACTCGTGGACACGTTGCAGGATGACACACACGTAGCCCTACCCTAGGTGAACACGTGGACACACGCACGTATGGTGTCGTGTCGTGTCCTAGACCGACTGGCACACGTGCACGAGACTACACTAAACTGTGAGTGTCTGTACGTGCCTGGAAGGTATTCGTAGGATATGGACACGTTGTGTCATGCTGTTTTGGACACGAATTGACATGTTGGACACGTACACATGTTACACTTCTATTACCAACCATTTTAAATTGATTTTAATGGATTTTCATTTCAAATTCTGGGATTTCTATTATGAACTGATACACATTAAAACCCATTCACTGTTTCAGTTTTGGGTTTTAAGTTTTGCATATTTAAACTAATTTTTTTGTGATATTAGTGTTAGTTTAGTTGTATTAAAACTGAAATAAGATTCAATGATTAATTGTTAAATGAGATGCACATGTGAATGTTTGGATGTTGATTACTGTTAAACAATGAATGAGAGTTCATACATGAAGGTGGGGTTTTGGGGTTAACTGTTGAATGTAATAACTGAATGAGTTTTGGTTCACTGATTTGTCAATAACTGAACTGAGATTGTTCATATCAAGGAGAACTAGGTTTGTACCTACATGAGAAAACCTGAGAAAGGGGTTTTGATTCTTAATTCCAGTTTTCTATATGTCAGTTTGTGTATTGGGTTTGAGTTTGATTTTGGATTGAATTCAAAACTGAAACCTGAGTCCTCTTGTTGAATAACTGAGATTACCAAGTCATAAAACCTGAGATTATGTGTACATATGATTCCTGAGATGGGTTAACCCACACAAAGCTGAGACTGTCTTTTGATTCCAGGTTTAACTGATTTTTTTTGAATGAACATTGCTATGTATATACACACCCATGTATAACCTATACTGTCAATTGGTGTAACCTGAGTTTTTGAAATTCAAATTACTCACACACATAGCCCTCTTCACTCAACTGAATCATAACACTCTCATACACACATTTCTGAAATTCTCTCACACCCTCATAATTCACACACATAACCCTCACATTCCCTCATTCACTCACACACACATGCCTAATCTAGACACACACACATGAAAACCTAGTGCACTGTTATCCTATTGACACACACACACACATTACACCCCCTCTCACATTCACACAGTCCACACACACATAACCCTCACATTTCCCTCATTCACTCACACATACACATGCCTAATCTAGACACACACACACATGAAAACCTAGTGCACTGTTATCCTATTGACACACACACACACATTACACCCCCACTCACATAATGTTGTATCACACATACACACATGCTATTTTTCCCCTATCACTCTATGCATATATATATGTATATATATAATTCTATATGCTTAAATGATAATAATGTGATACACATATATTGCCTATACTAAATTAGTTGATTTGTATAATATGTAAAATGTGTGATATAGACTATAGGTTTGGCATATAGCCTATGGTTCCTAATGTGGGAATATGCCTATTGATTGAATGTGTATACATGCTATGTATATATGAGTGTATATACATATATGTTATATATGAAATGTGTGTTATGGCTTGTGTGGCCTTGTAATGGTGTGTGCTTGCTAGAATAGGCTGGCTAGGCTTAGGGTGACTTGTGTGATATTTAACTAGTTGACCTAGAATTGACTGGTTAAGCCAGGTTTGACCAACCTAGACTAGTTTGACCAAGTTTAACCTCGTTTGACCTAGTTTGACTTATTTAGACTAGAACTGACCTAGTTTGACTGTTAGGGTTGACTAGAGTTGACCAAAGGTTGACTTTAGCCTAGATTGACCCCAAACTTCATGTAGATGCATTGTAGCAGTCTATTTCCTTATTTTAGACTTGTTGTGACTTGTACTGTTCTATAGGAGACAGACACCACTCCTCGGACAGTATATTCTCTTCGGATATTCAGGATACCAGACGAGTACATTCTCTGATCATTTCATATCATGTTTAGAATTATTTTCCTGCTTTAAATTACTTTACTTGATACTGTCACGTAGGTCACACGGATTGGTACTATATGGATCTTTTCATGAGATGTTATCCCCCTCGGGAGCATCGGATACTGTATGTTTTGTGTGTTTCACGAATCATCACGTATCTCTATGCTTCCTCTGATTCACGAATCGCTTGTGACACATGTACTCTCATGTTCACAGAGCCATCATGAATCACCTTCACGTATCACTCATTTTATGAGCCATGTGAAGTTTCACGAATCTTAACATAACTTGAACAGATCTTTGTGTATTGATTGGGGATGGGAGAGTAGAAATAGACATGTAAATATTATCCCAGTAGCTGTAGTCATGAATCACTCTCTTAGCTGTAGTCATAAATCTCCTATGCCATTCACATGTTTATATTTTACTCTGACTCACTAGTCACTATTAGCTCTCTATATATAGTAGATATTTCTATTACAGTTCTCTCTCTGTTTACATACTATTTTTCTTCAGTTCATGTATCTTACTTTACTGCATGATTATATTTTCTAACCTGCTATGATCTGTTGAGATGTACTGTACTCGCTCATGTCCTGACTGGACCTGTTGAAAATATTACAGAGGATGAGGAGGAGGCCCTATGTACCACCTATTACGGAGCAGGCTTAGACGACACCTGCGACCTGGTTCCTCTGGAGGATCTAGCTGCAGTACAGGATGCTACTCCCAGAGTCTAGGCTAGATAGCTAGGCTTTAGTTTTCTTTCAGCTTTGTTATTTGATTTTCAGTTGTTCTTCTGAGATGTTGTTATATTTAGAGACTTGTATTGAGCTGGATGTTCTTGAGTTGTTATCTTAGACACTTAGATTTTCTCCCTCTTATTTGTATTACATTGTGCTTATAATATCTCTATCTACCTTTACTATTCTGTATCTGCCTTAGATGTGATTGAGACTGTTCTGTTATGTCACCTCCATTAGGAGTGTATATATTGTACAGGTACCTTTATATTGTTAGATGATTGACCTAGGACAACGTTCTACCGCCGACACTGCGGCGTAGGCTGGGCGTTGTTACGTTCTCGTACCCTCACAGTGGGTGCGGGTCGTGACACCTATATATATCTATGTATATGAATATATGAATGTGAATAATATATATACATTATATGACTAAGTTTGTGTGCCTTGTTAGCTTATGGTTTAGTTTTGTGCTTGGTTTAGCAAGTGACTTAGGCTATGAGTTAGTAGCTATCTTGGACATTTGATTTGCATATACTTAGTTTGTTTAGACCTAGAATAACTTGTTGACCTAATTTAGACTTGTTAGACCTAGTTTGACCATAGTTGACCTAGGTTTGACTTTCAGGGTTGACCTAAGTTGACCAAGAGTTGACTTTGGTCTAGATTGACCTAGAATCATGTAGAATGCATAGTAGAACTTCATATTGCCATTTTGGAATTGTTGTGACTTATGCTGTTCTGATTAGGAGCCAGACACCTCTCCTCGGACAGTATATTTACTTTAGACATTCAGACAATAGACGAGTACATTCTCTGACCGTTTCATACTTGTCTGGATTTACATTCTTGCTCTAGATTACTGTACTTGATGCTGACACGATTGTTATCACGGATTGGTACTATATGGATCTTCTTTTGAGATGTTATCCCCTTGTATTCACTAAATACATATTGTGATGTGCGTTTCACTTACATATTGTATTTATTGAATACCCATATCCTTGTATACTCATTGTGCATATTGTACTCTCATTATCACATGAGTTCCAGGGATAGACCATTATACACTATTGTATAACATTGTACAACTATTGTATAACATTATACATCTATTGTATAACATTGTACATCTATTGTATAACATTGTACACTATTGTACAAGATAACGTAACTGGAGTGGATCCTTGTGTATGATTGGGGAGTGGGAGTAGAATTGGTTATGTACTCAAATCCTATTGTACAACATTGTAACTATTGTATATGTCTATTGTACACTCACATATAATGGAGTTACCATTGCATTGTCCTAGACCGTTTACATAACCATATTGTACTCTAAATCACGCATTGCTTACAGTTCTTACGTATCATATATAGATATTTTCTTTATCAAATCTCTGCTGTTTGTAAAATCCTCAAATTAAATTTTGTTTTTTTTTTATTATTTTATTTTTTAAATTGTTATTTTAACTAGTAAT
This sequence comes from Iris pallida, assembly GCA_029216955.1. Lineage (NCBI taxonomy): Eukaryota > Viridiplantae > Streptophyta > Magnoliopsida > Asparagales > Iridaceae > Iris > Iris pallida. The sequence continues at coordinate 1,199 of JANAVB010014194.1, read as the reverse complement.
TAATTAATGTTGATGTATATAGTAACATATATATATAAATATATATGTATATAATATGTGGCTATATTCAACTGTGGATGTGTGGTAATGTGTAAACCAATAAAACTCTAGATAACTTAACCTTTAACCCAAGTTTAGTCCTAACCCTAATCTATTTTTAGTCTCTATTTATTAAGAAATAAATTCACATGTTTATATAAATATAATGCTTGATTTACTTAACCAACCCTTAACCCATTCCCTACCCATTGATTTTCGGTTACCACAAAGTGTGGATCTCATGAAACCGAATGATAACCTCTCCTTCCCTTCCATTTTTTCGGCCACACCACAACTTCTTCCCCCTCCATTTTTTCGGCTACCCGAGAACTCCTCTTCCCTCCTATCCCGGCCGGCGTGCATTCAGCGAGGAGATCACCTCGTCCTCGGCGTTCAGGCCATCTCCGGCAGCGCCATCGCCTCCGTAGCGTAGCCCCGACTCCCTGCAGTCGGCAGGTACGATCTCGAGCCTCCACGTGGCTTTGTCACGAGGATATCCCCCTACAAAACCTAGAGCATTAATTTCTATATTCTCTTTTCCTGCAAATAGTCATTGATTAATAATTTGTGTAAGGAAGAAATAATGATTTTAATTAGTATTATTAATGTTTAATGATTGTTAATTTAGCGTAGAATCAGAAATAAATTGTAGAGAAATTGTGAAATTTTATGATTTTTATCCATATTAATTCGTGAATGTGAAGTAATTATTTGGTGTGATTATGGCTGTGTAATTAATTAAGTAGGAAATTGATAGTAATTGTACCTAAATTATTAGCCTATTGATTAGAGACATTAGTATAGATTCTATTTAATTGTATAGATTTTTTATACAAATTATTCGTATTTATTAAGTATTTTAACTGATGTCAATAATGCAGTTTTTGTGTAAAGTTCCACAGAATATATATGCTATTTTTGATTTTTAGAATTTAATCCATTAGGAATCACTCGTTATGAATATACATAAATTGTAGGTAATTATGTAATCTAATTACTGTTAAATTTTCAAGATTTAATAAATAGTTTAGATATTTATTTATATTTTAAACTGTGATTACTGATTCTAATGACTGTTTATTTACACTGGTTTGGATTTTTATTAATTAATTCATTAAGAATTAATTAATGAGTTTTATACAAAACTGAGAGATAATAAT
>JANAVB010014193.1:22500-49280 GCA_029216955.1 Iris pallida | reverse complement strand
AATGCTGGATGCGGGATCAGGAACGCTGGACGACGATGGAGGAGTCGCTAACCTGCTGGAACTGCCCTGTCCCGATAATGGACCGGGAACAGAACGGTACATAGCATACTCGAAGATGAGGATGAAGGTACAAATTCTCCATCCCCAGCCCGAGGCTGACGGGACTACCTAATATAAATCCTCCACGTCATCCAGATGGTCTAGTCATACCTGATAATAACATATAACAATAAAATAAAAAACATATTTATATGATAGACATCACAAATTTTTGAAAAATCATAGTCACAGATAAAAGTGTCACAAAGTGTCACAGATTTATATGATAGAAGTGTCACTAAAGTGTCAAATATGATGATAAAACAAACGTACAGATTTAATCCTCTTCTGAAAATTCATCTAGTTCGTTTAGCTCTTCTTCTTCTCTCTTCTTCTTCTTCTTTTTCTTCTTCCTCCTCCTTTACATCTTTACTTTCATCTGCATCTTCCTCTTTAGATAATTCTACTTCTTCTATCCAATTAGATGTGTAATGAGGAACTTCCGTCGTGTCCACTTCTATAATATTTGTTACAAGAGGTTCATCCTCTTGATAAGCTATATCGTCAACCTCAAAGGTATTTAGCTTTGGTCTTGCATACTGCCTACCAGTCCGACCTTGTTGTTCCCCGTTTAGGATAACTTGTAAAGTACACGAGCTGAGCCTGACTTGATAGGACAAATGGTTCATAGGTTTGATATCGACGTCGATAGTTTATATCAACAAGACCGTGCTTGTCTACTTCCAACCTTGACCTTCAATCGGATCGAACCAATCACACCGGAATAACACAATCTTAGCAGGCTCTATACCATACTATATGTCAGCTCCGCGATCTCCCGTAGCACGCCATAGAAATCGTTGCCCACATCAACATCTTTGTAGTTCGAAGATCTGATACACAAGTAGCTATTTTTGGTGGAGTCGAGATCCACAAAGTTGTCTCTGATCGGCCAAGTTGTTGACTTGAACCTAAACCATTAACACAGTAGCTTAGCCATATTTTTGCAGCATAAATTGGTCCCTTGGCTAGCATTCTAATAGACTTATTCTCAAGTCTTGTGTATGGACGATCGACCTAAATATCACGAAAGAAGCAATTAAGCTCATTCTCAATCAAGTGCATATACAGAAAGGTAATTACAGAGTTCTCAAGTCTTACATATGCACTCAACCATGATGGAAAATAATGTCTCATTTCTTGTTCTAGTTCTTCTTCTGTTTGTGGCCTACCTGACCTCACATCATCAATAAATATGCTGAAAATAACATCGTTCAATTAATGTAATAGTATAATCAACACTATTAAAAAATGTAGACAAATTAATTACTTATCCCTCCAGTTTCTCTACTTCCTCCTCGTCGCAGTTGAGTAATACATATACCTGAGCAGCCCTTAGCTCATCATCGTTCAGATATCTCTTCTTCATTTTACCCGATGGCTTTTCTGAAGCATTGAATACCTTCAGTATTGTATCATTACTTTCATGATCTCTTTCGTCATTTCTGGAAGCTCTCGTTCTATTAGTTGCAACATGAGGCTTGAAATACATCGAACAAAAGTTTGTAATCTCCTCGAGAACATGGCTTCACAATAGAACCCTCGACCCGTGTCTTATCTTTCACCTTTCTTTTTAGGTGATTCAAATGTCGCTCAAACGGGTACATCTATCGACATTCGACAGGTCCACCAACACGAGCCTCATAGGATAGATGAATCGCAAATGCTCCATAGTCGAAGAATCCAGGAGGAAACCCTATCTAGCTTGCACAGTGTTACCGCAATGTCCTTCTCTTGCTTTTCTAGACGATCAACGAACAATTTCTTAGAACAAAGATCCCTGAAGAATATGCTAAGCTCCTTCAATGGATCCCAAACTGCCTGCGGTAAGAATTCCCGAAATGCAATCGGAATTAACCTCTCCATGAATACGTGACAGTCGTGGCTCTTCATACCCGTCAATATATTTTCCTTCGGATCGACACATCTACTCAGATTTGACACATATCCGTCTAGAAATTTTAGGCCCTGGATCCACCGACAAAGTCTCACTTTATCCTCCTTGTCCAGCGAGAAAATTGACTTCGGTAGGAACTTTTTTCCATTCTGCTCTATCAAATGCAACGTAGGGCGTTTGTATATTTCTTCTAAGTCCAACCTGGCCTTGGGATTGTCTTTTATTTTCTGAAGTTAACACCCTTCCCTGTCACATCATTGCACAAACACACACACACACACATGTGTCACACACCCCTCTCACACACACTCTCTTGTACACACACCCTCACACCCCTTCACCCTCTCATTTTACTCTCTTTCTATAATTATGATATGTATATATAATATTTATATAGAGTATTATTGTCACTACCACATTTCTAGCTTGAGGGTATTTTGGTCATTTTCAAATTTTTGGAATTATTTTAGAATTATTGGTATTAATTATAATTATCAGAATTTTTAGTATAATTGATTTAGTGTTATAGTTGACTTTGACTAGTATTGACTTTGGAGACTAACCTAGAAGCTAACCTAGGTCATGACTACTTGGTTAGAGTGTGTAACCCTAGCTTGACCTAAGTTAGTGATATCAAACCAATTAGAATAATTTGGAGAGATTAGGAATTGATTAGACTAGAGAATATCTTGTGATTTCACAACTCATGACTAATGACTTAAGCCCATAGAAGCCCATAGGCCCACACCATGGAACCCTAACCCTAATCCACCCTACTTGGCCGGCCACTTATGATCCCCCCTCTATTTAATGACTCCTAGAAATTAGGGCTAGCCTCCTTAAGAATTTTTACAAGTTTGAGAAAGATGTAAATCCCCAACTTCAATAATTCCTAGAAAATCCATTTCAAGTCATTTTCCACCCAAACCAATTGCAATAGGTTCTACTACTTGCTGTTGGTATTGAGAAATTTCAGGGTTTGGACAAATTGGAGAAGTTGGCTATCAAGAGGAACACCCCTCTTTAGAGTTTTATTGAGAATTTGACACCTATAGGTAACTCCTTTAAAACCTATTGTAATTGCTGTTATTTTTGCATATTAGCCTAGATCTAGGTGTCCCCTAGCTAACCCTAGATTTCTGTAGGATTTCGTGTTCGATTTGTGTCCCATTTAGACACGTATCAGTCCTATTATGTAAGTGTTTGATAAAATTCCCCAAAGGGCATTTCGATCTATTTTTGGGAGAATTTATGAATAGGAAATTAGGTTTTAACCTTGCTTATAGGTTTCTAGTGTCCTGGTATGATTTTGGTGTCGTGTCGTGTCGCACAGGACACGGGAACACACGGTTGCACGTGCGCGCGCGGGCACTGTAGCAGCCCTGCTACTTGGGGTCTTTTGCACAGCGGACACGACTAGGACACGTGAAATTGGACACACACTATGGGGCACTGACTGATACCACGTGTGTCAAGTCTTAGGGCATCTCGTGTCGTGTCGGACACACACGAAGTCGTACATTGGATGTACATTGTATCGGCAATAGCCGATTTTTGACACTGATATGCGTGTCGTACACACACACGCGTGTCGTGGACACGAATCAGGGTGTCCCCGACCTAGCCCTAGTCCCCCGATGCTGGAACACGATCACGAGATCTGTGTCGTATCGTGTCGTATGCACGAGCTTTAGAACCACGTGCACGAGGATTGGTCCAGTGTTGCATTGTTTTGGGTTCGGGGCTGTTTGGACACGTTTGTGTCCACCTGGGTGGACACGAACACATTGCTGGACACGTGCACAAACCCTAGTGTCATTACCAACCACTAATTTCACGTTTTAGTTTGTGTTTAAGCATCATTTCATTTACCCAATAATTTTTGAAACTAGAATATCAGTCTCCTATTTCTGTGATTTCTAGATTTTCAAATTTGAACTTTGACATGAAAATTTACCTATTTAATACTGTTAATTGTATGGTTTAAAACCTTAATGAGGTGTACCTACATGATTTATGACTGAATTTCAAGTTTGGGTTAATTTGGATTTGAATTGGGATCAATTTCTGGGTTGGAATGAAATGGACTGAAAAATGGGTTTTGGGTTTTCTGTTTGAACAGGAATGAATGTTTTGTTCAATAGTTCACTGTTACCATTTCCTAATTGCTCACTGTTTTCCTGATTTCCAAGATATAATATGCCACTGCTTGCATTACCTAGGACTGATTCCTATAGGCACTGCTACATGTTCACTGTTCACTGATTTTTTTTAATGTACTGATTTTTTATGGCTGTCACACTGTTTCCAGGATACCACACTGCTCCCTCACACCCTCAAGCCTGACAACACCCTCATGTCTCACTAGCACACACAAGTGCTTCACACACACACCCTCATGCCAAGTATCACACACACATGTTAGATCACACACTCTTGTATTCTTGCACACACACACTTGAACACATTCCCTTTTTCCTATTCTCTACATGTATACATATATGTAAATGAGATGTATGTAAATATATGTATCCTATATATGTGGGTGTACTTATATATATATTAGATATATATGTATGTGTAGTATACATATAGGTAGCCTACATGTTATATGTATTCTTAATAGATTATATTATATAGTAATATGTTTATTGTATTTTAGATATGGTTATTGTCATGTGTAGATGTGATTATAGGTTGGTTTTAGGCATGATATTGCCTAATAGCCTATAGCCTAGGCTTTAGCCTATGGGTGGCTTGAATGCCAGTATAGAGTCTAGATTAGACTTGTATAGCCTTGTTAGACCTAGAATAGACTAGTTAGACTAGTACTTGTTTGACTTAGGTTTGACTTGGTTGACCTAGTTTGACTTCTAGGGTTGACCAGAGTTGACCAAGAGTTGACTTTGGTCTAGATTGACCTAGATTCATGTAGAATGCATCGTAGTGCATCTTATTACCATTCTCGATTTGTTGTGACTTGTTCTGTTCTAAATAGGAGCCAGACACCACTCCTCGGACAGTACTTTCATCTTGGACATTCAAATAGCAGGCGAGTACATTCTCTGATCATTTCATATCCTATATTTGGAGTATTTTCCTGCTTTAGATTACTTTACATGATGCTGACACGTCGAAAACACGGATTAGTACTATATGGATCTTGGTGTGCAATGTTATCCCTTAGCAGGTACATCGGGTATTCGTATTTGTGTACTTTATCGTGAGCATCGTGTACTCCTTGTATTCATGACATTCATTTACAAATCGTGTAAATCTTGTACATTCATGTATTCACATCATCTCGTGTGCAACTATACTTCATGTGCAATAACATATCTTGGCTAGATCCTTGTGTATTGATTGGGGTAGGGAAGTGGTTATGTAATCAATCCAGTAGATTACTCGTGTACAACCTCTGTAGATTACTCGTGTACAATATCGTGCCGTTTACATAACCATCTTGTGCTCTGAATCACTAGTCACTGTTAGTTCTCTATATACTGTAGCTATTTATTTACAGTCTTCCTTTTATCATATTCTTCAGTTTCTTGTATCTTACTCTCTAGCATGATTATATATCCTGACCTACTATGATTGTTGAGATGTATTGTGCTCGCTCCTGTCCTTACTGGAACTATTAAATATTACAGAGGATGAGGCTGAGGCGTTCTGCCCTATACTATGGTGCTACACTAGATGAGTGCTTGGACTTGGACCAGCAGCAAGACCCACTAGCAGTGGATGACACTCCTTTAGATTAATATGTCTTTACTTTTCATGGATTACTGTATATAAATTCTGAGATATTTGGGATATGTACTTACTTAGACACTTATAATTCTGGATTATATTTCTGTGTTACATTCCTGGATTTTATCTATCTATCTTTCCTGCTCTACCTTAGATGTGATTGAGATATATTCTGTTATGTCACCCCCATTCGGGGAGTATAACTATTATCTTTAACTGTTAGATGTTGTGACCTAGGACAGCGTTCTACCGCCGATACTGCGGCGTAGGCTGGACGTACCTACGTCTCGTGCCCTTACTCTAGGATGCGGGTCGTGACACATTTTTAGTGGTGGCCCATGCAGGTCTAGGTTGGAAGTGTAGTGGTATTCGAACTAGAATATCGTTGCAGCCTGCAGTAGGAATTAGTAAAAATTTGATGGTACTCAATTACACTAAGAAAATTCCTTATCAGTTTCTGTATAACTATTTTGCTGCTTATTGTCTTCCTTAGAATTTTAAACTGTCCTCCTTTGATATTTTGACTCATTCTCGGTAATTATTTCTTGTTTGATCTGTGTCTCCAGGATGGTTGAGACGAGTTCGCATCGTCCTGGGCCGGAAGACGCTGGAGAGGGGTCTAGCACCTCTCGACCTCCGCAGCAGCCAACTCCCTTGCCACAGGGCCAGTGCAGCCCTCAGGAGTCGGTACCTCTGCAGCCTTTGGAGGAGCACCTCCACCAGTCAGGAGGCGAGCATTGTGATCCTGAGATCCTTCCACCGCAGCAGCCTTCGCCTGCGGGGATGGTAGATGTTGCACATCTCTTCTCCTTCGTGGAGAGGATTCTGGAGTCCTCCCAGCAGTAGCAGCAGAGGCAGACTGCAGATTTTTGTCAAGGATCGACGAGGCACACGAACTGGTTCGTACTACAGTTGAGATGGTTACTGCTCAGGGGGATCAGCAGCAGCCCCGTCAGAGGGAGAAGGATATATAGGATTTCTAGAAGATGCACCCCCGAGGTTTTTGGGCACGGAGGGCATCCACTATGCGACGACTGGATCGAGCATATTGAGGAGATTCCGACTAGCGGAGATACCAGATCGACTCCATATCGAAGCGGCGGGCAGCCAGATGCAGGATTTAGCCCGTGCGTGGTATCAGACAGATCCCAGGATTGGAGTTGAGGGCCAGACTTGGGCCTAGTTCAAGGAGCTATTTAAGAAGTAGTTCTTTCCTGATGTGGCCTTGGGAGGTATCGAGGCACAGTTCAAGGGTCTGGTTCAGGGGAACCAGACGGTGGCTGAGTATGCTAGAAAGTTTTGTAGACTGGCCCGTTTTATAGATGACTTGACCGAGAAGACGATGGCGAGGAAGTTTTGCGAGGCTTGATTAGAGAGGTTCGATCGCTGACTAAGAGCGACCAGAATGCTACATTTGCTGGAATATTTTCTGGGGCCATGGCAGCGGAGGACGACCTAGGGTTGAGGCAAGAGGGGTCATACTTCCAGGGTGGCAGCAGCATCAGGGCCAGGCTAAGAGGCCCCACATCCAGCAGCAATTTCAGTATTAGAGGCCAGTGCAGCAATATCAGCAGCAGTACCAGCAGCAGGGTCGTACACCTTTTCAGCAGGTACAGCATCAGCAGCAGAGAGGAAGCAGACACCCAGGAAGCATACTATTAGTTGTACCTTCTACAAGAATCCTGGGCACAAGTAGGACAGTGCAGGAAGAGACTCGACAGATGCTTGATGTGTGGATCAGTGGACCACCAGATGCGAGAGTGTCCAGTTACATCGATGTCCGGTACTAGGAGGAGCTGGGGCAGCCAAGGCTCCAGCAGGCCAGCAGAGGGGACCAGCCCTGCAGACCCAGCAGCAGAGGTTCCATCAGCACCAGCAGTAGGCACGAGGTGGACAGCAGGGGCGAGCCTTCGCCATGGCGGCCGAGGATGCAGAGGTCGTCGGGGAGTTGATAGCAGGTTCGGTTCTTCTCGACTCCATTCTAGCTTTTGCATTGTTTATTTCGGGGATTCCCACAACTTTGTGTCAGTTTCATATGCTATTAGACACAGTCTGGTTTCTGAACCATTGCCTAGGACCTGCAAGATCACGACCGGAGGTGGGGTCATCCTCGTGAGTGATGTTTGCAGAGGTGGAGCGTTATATTGGGAGGCTGAGAGTTGGGAGTGAGTCTACTCATCATGCCACTACCGAACTACGATATTGTATTAGGTATGGACTGGCTGAGTAGACATCACACCCGTATTATTATCGAGGGGGTAGAGTTTTGTTTGGGGCGCCAGGAGAGCCAGAGTTTGAGTATACCCGGCGGCAGGCAGAGCAGGACAGTGGCGTCTTCTGTGGAGCTTCAGTTGAGGAGCAGGTGGCTCCGCATCCCTTGATCGCAGAGTTTATGGACGTATTTCCAGAGGAGTTGCCAGGGCTTCCACCGGACAGGGATGTAGAGTTCTCGATAGACTTGGTTCCCGGCACGGAACGATTTCTCAGTATGTCTATCGAGTAAACAACAGTGAGTTGGTGGAGCTGAAGAAGCAGGTGGATGAGCTGCAGGACAAGGGCTTCATCCGATCGAGTTCTTCATCTTGGGGTGCACCGATACTCTTCGTACCCAAGAAGGATGGGTCGGTACGGATGTGTATCGACTACAGGGCACTTAACAACCTGACGATTAAGAACAGATACCTAATGTCGCGGATCGATGATCTCTTTGATCAGTCGAACGGAGCTCGCGGTTCTCCAAGATTGATTTGAGGTCAGGTTATCACCAGGTGAAGGTGAAGGGGGGATATTCCCAAGACCGCTTTCAGGATGCGGTACGGGCAATTTGAGTTTTTGGTTATGCCGTTTGGGCTGACCAATACACCAGCAGTGTTTATGAACTTAATGAACAAGGTGTTCCACCAGTACTTGGACAAGTTCGTGGTGGTATTCATTGATGATATCCTGGTGTATTCCAAGATAGAGGAAGAGCACGAGGAGCACTTGAGAGTGGTTCTGGAGACACTCAGGAGGGAGAGATTGTATGGCAAGCTCTCGAAGTGTGAGTTCTTCCTAGACAGAGTTGACTTCTTGGGTCATGTGGTGACTGGAGATGGTATCTCAGCGGACCCAAAGAAGATCACAGCAGTTGAGGCTGGACAGCGCTGACTTCAGTGGCAGAGATCAGGAGTTTCCTGGACTGGCAGGATATTATAGGAGATTTGTGCAGGATTTCTTCCAGATTGCAGAGCCGTTGACTCGGTTGACTCTGAAGGATGCTGAGTATGTTTGGTCAGAGGTGTGGCAGCTTTTGATGAGTTGAAGAAGCGGCTTACGACAGCTCCGATTCTGACATTGCCTTCAGGTTCAGGTGGATTCACTATTTATAGTGACGCTTCAGGGAAGGGGCTGGGTTGTGTCTTGCAGCATGGGAAGGTGATTGTCTATCCTTCCTGGCAGTTACGTCCCCATGAGAGAACTATCCTACCCATACCTGGAGCTGGCAGCGGTGATTTTTGCTCTGAAGTTGTGAAGCACTATCTGTATGGCGAGAGGGTGAGATTTTCACAGAACACAAGAGCTTGAAGTATGTGTTTACACAGAAAGAGCTCAACATGAGGCAGCGCAGATGGCTAGAGTTGATGAAGGACTTTGACATCTCACTTCAGTATCACCCAGGAAGGCTAACGTGGTTGCCGATGCCTTGAGTAGGTATCCGACAGCCATATGTTTGACTATGGATCGGCACTTGCTTGCAGACTTGGAGAGTCTTAGAATTAGATGATCGTGCCAGGAGTGCAGGTTATGGGGCCTACAGATATAGTCAGACTTGATGGAAAGGATCCAGGCGACACAGTTCGAGGATGTGGCTCTACGGTGTATCCGAGAGCAGATTAGTACAGGGTTGGAGGATGGCGAGTTTTCACTTGCAGAGGATGGTGCCTTGAGGCATGGTTCCTGGTTATGTGCCTAGCGGGGATCTCAGACAGCAGATCATGCAGGAGGCTCACAAATCGCAGTACTCTATACATCCTGGTGCCAACAAGATGTACAGATCTGGAAGAGCATGTCTGGTGGTACGTGATGAAGAGGTAGCCCACTTCGTAGCTAGCTGCTTGGTATATCAGCAAGTTAAGGCAGAGGCAGAGGCCCAGAGGATTATTGTAGCCGCTGCCCATTCCAGAGTGGAAGTGGAAGCATATTACCATGGATTTTGTATCTGGGTTGCCGCGTACACCAGGAGGTAAAGACGCGATTTGGGTCATCGTTGACAGGTTAACCAAATCGGCCCAGTTCTTGCCATTTAAGGTGAGTACGTCTACAGAGAGGCTTGCAGAGTTGTACATACGACAGATAGTCAGGATTCACGAGTTCCTGTCAGCATTGTCTCAGATCGAGATAGTCGCTTTACTTTCCATTTTCGAGGAGTCTGTAGACTAGTTTGGACACTCAGCTCAAGTTTAGTACTGCATACCACCCCCAGACGGACGGACAGTCAGAGGACTATTCAGACACTTGAGTATATACTACAGACGTGCGTCCTGGATTTTGGGGGTTCTTGGGAGGATCATCTACATTTGGTGGAGTTTGTTTACAACAACAGTTATCAGACCAGCATTGAGATGTCACCTTTTGAGGCTCTGTACGGGTAGGTGTCGTACACCCTTATCTTGGGATGATGTTGGAGGCGAGCTTTATGGGACCAGAAATGGTTGTTGACGTAGCCGAGAAGGTGAAGCTCATCAGGGACAAACTTCGCATGGTGCAGGAAAGACAACGGCACTAGGTCGATAGCCACCGAAGGCCGTTGGAGTTTGAGGTACAGATTTGAGATAGGATTAGAAGTAGGTTATATTTTGTTTTATTGATTGATCGTGTTTGATTTTTAGTAACTTGAGACCTTGCTTGTATTTAGGTTGGAGACATTGTTTTTCTGCGGATATCTTCGACTCGTGGTACGATACGTTTTGGTGGAGGTGGAAGCTTAGCCCGCACTTCATCGGACCTTTCGTGATCAGCGGAGGGTCGGTGACATGGCTTATAGGCTAGACTTGCCACCTGCACTAGTGGGTGTCCACAACGTATTCCACGTATCATAGTTGAGACGGTACGTGGCTGACCCTAGCCATGTGCTCGATCATTCGGAGATTGAGGTTGGACCTACTCTTAGTTATGCAGAGCAGCCTGTGGAGATTCTGGATTGCCGGAAGAAGGTTCTGAGGAACCAGGTGATACCCTTAGTACGTGTCACATGGAGGCATCATTCTCTAGGAGAGTCTACCTGGGAGCGGGAGGATGAGATGCGCGAGCGGTACGCCTATCTTTTTGGACCTTGAGGTATACCTTCTATCCTTCTCAGCAGTTTAGTTTCGCTTTAATTTCGAGGACGAAAATTATTTTAAGGAGGGTAGACTTATCACTACCACATTTCTAGCTTGAGGGTATTTTGGTTATTTTCAAATTGATTTTTGGAATTATTGGTATTAATTATAATTATTAAAAAATTTAGTGATTTTTAGTATAATTGATTTAGTGCTATAGTTGACTTTGACTAGTGTTGACTTTAGGAGAGACAACCTAGAAGCTAACCTAGGTCATGACTACTTGGTTAGAGTGTTTAACCCTAGCTCGACCTAAGTTAGTGATATCAAACCAATTAGAATTAATTTGGAGAGATTAGGAATTGATTAGACTGGAGAATGGCTTGTGATTTCACAAGTCATGACTAATGACTTAAGCCCATAGAAGCCCATAGGCCCACACCATGGAACCCTAACCCTAATCCACCCTACTTGGCCGGCCACTTATGATCCCTCCCTCTATTTAATGACTCCTAGAAATTAGTGCTAGCCTCCTTTAGAATTATTTACAAGTTTAGGAAAGAGGTAAATCCCCAACTTCAATAATTCCTAGAAAATCCATTAATTCCTTTTCCACCCAAACCAATTGCAATAGGTTCTAATTTTATTCTACCTGCTGTTGGTATTGAGAAATTTTAGAGTTTGGACAAATTGGAGAAGTTGGCTATCAAGAGGAATATCCCTCTTTGGAGTTTTATTGAGAATTTGACACCTACAAGTAACTCCTTCAAAACCCATTGTAATTGCTATTATTTTTTGCATATTAGCCTAGATCTAGGTGTCCCCTAGCTAACCCTAGATTTTGTAGGATTTCGTATCCAATTCGTGTCCCATTTGACACGTATCAGTCCTATCATGTAAGTGTTTGATGAAATGCCCCAAAGGGCATTTCGATCTGTTTTTGGGAAAATTTCTGAATAGGAAATTACTTTTTAACCTTTCTTATAGGTTTCTAGTGTCCTGGTATGATTTTGGTGTCGTGTCGTGTCGCACAGGACACGGGAACATGGTTGCACGCGCGCACGGGCACTGTAGCTGCCCTGCTACTCGGGGTCTTTTGCACAGCGGACTCGACACTAGGATACGTGAAATTGGACACACACTATGGGGCACTGACTGACACCATGGTGTCAAGTCTTAGGGCCTCTCATGTCGTATCGGACACGCACAAAGCCGCGCATTGGATTTACACTGTATCGGCAACAGCCAATTTTTGACACTGATACGCGTGTCGTGAAGCACACAGCGCATGTTGTGGATACGAATCAGGGTACCCCTGACCTATCCCTAGTCCACCTCGACACTGGGACATGATCACGAGATCTGTGTCGTGTCGTGTCGCGTACACGAGCTCTGGAACCACGTGCACGAGGATTGGTCCAGTGTTGTATTATTTTGGGTTCGGGACTGTTTGGACACGTTTGTGTCCACTTGGGTGGACACGAACACATTGTTGGACATATGCACAAACCCTAGTGTCATTACCAGCCACTAATTTCATGTTTTACTTTGTGTTTAAGCATCATTTCACATTTACCCAATAATTTCTGAAACTAGAATATCAGTCTCCTATTTATGTGATTTCTAGATTTTAAATTTGAACTTTGACATAAAAATTTACCTATTTAATACTGTTAATTGTATGGTTTAAAACCTTGATGAGGTGCACCTACATGATTTATGACTGAGTTTCAAGTTTGGGTTAATTTGGAATTGGGATCAATTTCTGGGTTGGAATGAAATGCACTGAAAACTGGGTTTTGGGTTTTCTGTTTGAACTAGAATGAATGTTTTGTTCAATAGTTCACTATTGCCATTTCTAATTGCTCACTGTTTTCCTGATCTCCAGGATATAACATGCCACTGTTTGTATTACCTAGGACTGATTCCTATAGGCACTGCTACATGTTCACTGTTCACTGATTTTTATTCAATACACACTGATTTCCTATGGCTGTCACACTGTTTCCAGGATACCACACTCCTCCCTCACACCCTCAAGCCACAACACCCTCATGTCTCACTAGCACACACACAAGTGCTTCACACACACACCCTCATGCCAAGTATCACACACACACATGTCATATCACACACTCTTGTATTCTCACACACACACACTTGAACACATTCCCTTTTTCCTATTCTCTACATGTATACATATATGTAAATGAGATGTATGTAAATATGTATCCTATATATATGTGGGTGTACTTATATATATATTAGATATATGTATGTGTAGTATACATATAGGTAGCCTACATGTTATATGTATTCTTAATAGATTATATTAATATAGTAATATGTGTATTGTATTTTAGATATGGTTATTGTCATGTGTAGATGTGATTATAGGTTGGTTTTAGGCATGATATTGCCTAATAGCCTATGGCCTAGGCTCTTAGCCTATGGGTGGCTTGAATGCCAGTATAGAGTCTAGATTAGACTTGTATAGCCTTGCTAGACCTAGAATAGACTAGTTAGACTAGTATAGACTTGTTTGACTTAGGTTTGATTTGATTGACCTAGTTTGACTTCTAGGGTTGACCAGAGTTGACCAAGAGTTGACTTTGGTCTAGATTGACCCAGATTCATATAGAATGCATTGTAGTGCATCTTATTACCATTTTGGACTTGTTGTGACTTGTGCTGTTCTAAATAGGAGCCAGACACCACTCCTCGGACAGTACTTTCATCTTGGACATTCAGATAGCAGGCGAGTACATTCTTGATCATTTATATCCTGTATTAGGAATATTTTCCTGCTTTAGATTACTTACATGATGTTGACACGTCAAAACGGATTAGTACTATATGGATCTTATCGTGCGATGTTATCCCTTAGCGGGTACATCGGGTATTCGTGCTCGTGTACTTTATCGTGAGCATCGTGTACTCCTTGTATTCGTCACATTCGTGTACAAATTGTATGAAATCGTGTACATTTATGTATTCACATGATCTCGTATGCGACTATACTTGTGTGCAATACATATCTTGGCTAGATCCTTGTGTATTGACTGGGGTGGAAGAGTAGAAGTGGTTATGTAATCAATCCAGTAGATTACTCATGTACAACCTCTGTAGATTACTCGTGTACAACATCGTGCCGTTTACATAACCATCTTGTGCTCTGAATCACTAGTCACTGTTAGTTCTTTACATACTGTAGCTATTTATTTACAGTCTTCCTTTTATCATATTATTCTTCAGTTTCTTGTATCTTACTCTCTAGCATGATTATATATCCTGACCAGCTATGATTTGTTGACATGTACTGTGCTTGCTCCTGTCCTGACTGGACTTGTTGAAATATTAGACGACGAGGCTGAGGCGTTCTGCCCTAGCTACTACGGTGCTACACTAGATGAGTGCTTGACTTAGACCAGCAGGACCCACTAGCAGTGGATGACACTGTCACGACCCGCACCCTAGAGTAAGGGCACGAGACGTGGGTACGTCCAGCCTACACCGCAGTGTCGGCGGTAGAACGCTGTCCTAGGTCACAACATCTAACAGTATATCTCTAAACAGTTTATGCTCCCCAAATGGGGGTGACATATAGTAATAAACTCAATCACAACTAAGGAAGAGACAGCACGATATGAAATAGAACTCAAGGAAAATAGATGATAAAGTAGTCTAAGATAATCCCAGCAATATCCAGAGAATACAACTCAGCTACAACATGAAAGAATATATACAACTCAGAACTCATAACAAGTCTAGCAAAAACATGTCTTAAGACTACGTAAAATAGATAAGCCAACTAAACTAGTCTAGGCAGTGGGGGTGATGTCCTCAGCTAGATCTGGATCCTCTGGGAGTCCAGCTCGCATGTGTCATCTAAGGATGCCCCGTAGTAAGTATCCAGACAGGCCTCCTCCTCGTCCTCTATAATATTTTCAACAGGTCCAGTCAGGACAGGAGCGAGTACAGTACATCTCAACAGATCATAGCAGGTTAGAAAATATAATCATGCAGTAAAGTAAGATACAGGTACTGAAAGAAGTGCAGTATGTAAACAGAGAGAGAGAGAGAGAGCTGTAATAGAAATATCTACTATAAATAGAGACTAACAGTGACTAGTGATTCAGAGTACAACATAGACATGTAAATGGCCTGGGATGATTCTGATAAGATACTACGGAATGATTCTGATAAGATACTACTGGTGTATTATTCACATGTCCAATTCTACTCCCCCGTACCCCCAATCAATACACAAGGATCCAGCCAGGTTGTTATATGATTCCATGCACAGGCCCCCAGGGTGATACATGGATGTCCCATAAATGGGGATTCAAGAGACCCAATAAATGGGATAAGGATTCCAGGAAGACTCTACGATCATAAGAGTATATGTCGTAAGTGATCAAAGAACCAGTGAAGCATAGTGATATGCCATGTAAGTGAAACACACAGAACATGTAGTACCCGATGCTCCCTAAGGATAACATCTCAAGAAGGGATCTTATAGTACCAATTCGTGTGACCATCGTGACAGTACAAGTAAAGTAATCTACTGCAGAAAGTAATTCTAAGCAGGATATGAAATGATCAGAGAATATACTCGCCTGTATCTGAGTGTCCAATATGAAAGGTACTGTCCGAGGAGTGGTATCTGGCTCCTAATCAGAACAGCACAAGTCACAACAAGTCCAAAATGTATAATGAAGTTCTACTATGCATTCTACATGATTCTAGGTCAATCTAGGCCAAAGTCAACTCTTGGTCAACTCTGGTCAACTCTGGAAGTCAAACTAGGTCAACCAAGTCTAATTTAGGTCAAACTAGTCTACACTAGACTACATTAGTCTATACTAGGTCACTCAACCTACACTAGCTAGCACACAACACTACTAGGCTATCTAGACCAATTACACAAGTTATATGGCAACCTACATAACCTATATATGTACATATAGGTTATAGTGCAATTAATAGGAAACATCACATTATATATTTATACATATATATAGCTCAACAATATATATATAGGTAAACATCACATATATTATATGCATACATACTAGACACTTAACCTACATATGTGAAGACTAGAAAATATAGAGAGAATGAGAGAGAGAGTGAGAGTGTGATGTGTGTTTAAACTGAATCAAGTGTGTGTGTGGGATGAGTGATGTGTGAACTGAAACATGGGAAACAGTGAGGTGAATAGGTGTGTAGCTGTGTGTGTGTGAAACTGGAAATCTGAATCAGTGGAGTGTGTGTGTGTGTTACTCTAAATAGGGTGTCAAGACTGGACTGAAAAGGAGTGAACTAGGTACAGGAAAACAGTGAGGTGAATCCCCTTCCCTGCTTTCCAACATCAATTGGACAACACACCCTAAAAGGAAGAAAAGAAATCAATTCATGCATCACAGTTTTCAAACCCATAACTCAAAGCTCCAAATCAATACTAAAACTCCACAACACATCTCCAAAATTGACACACAATTAGCTCACATATAGTAGAACCTATATAGGAATTAAAACCATTATACTAACAACATTAGAGGGGTTTAAAATGATGGCAAAGTCACCCCCAAAAATCTGAAATTTCAAGACTGAACTCAGTTCAGTCCCTACCTTTTCCATGCCCAAATTCGAAATCAAAACCCCACCAATCAATACACAAATTGACACACAAGTAGATAGCTATTAGGAGAACATGTTAGGAATTAAATTATGCGACTAAACACCATTTAAACTAGTTAAAAAGTGTGGCAAAGTTCAACCCAAGGAACTGGAAAATCAGGTAATTGATACCCAGTTTTCAGAATTTTGCAATTTGATAATTAACTATTGAAAATTCATTTAAACACAAAATAAAGAGTTGGTAATGTATATACACAACTATATGTGTCCCACAACCTGTTCGTGTCCACCAAGATGGACACAAACGTGTCCAAACACGAATAACACTAAACAGGGCACACACAGACACTGTGTAGACCACAGGCTCGTGCGTGTGTGCAAGCGTGTCGTGCACACGACACAGGGCACTACTGTGTCTCGTGGTCATCCACATAGGTAGCCCACCTATAGGGCTACCTCATAGGCCAACTGGCCAGTATCCAATCCGTGTCAGTGTCGGATACGAGAGGCATATCAGTAGTAAATAATTAACAGTACACAGACAGTACAATACACGTGCACGATTGATTCCTCCCTCGACACGACACGGGGACACGTGGGACTTGACACGTGGTGTGTCACTCAGGTCCCCATGGCTGTGTCAAGTTTCGCGTGTCCTAGTCACGTGTCGTGTCCGCTACAGACCCCGAGTAGCAGGGGAACACTGTAGCGCATGCCGCGGGGTGCGGCGCATGTCCATCAACGAATCCGACACAAAAATGACACTATAATCACCACAGAAGCTTAGTAATGCATAAACAACAATAAAACCTAATTTTCTATTTAAAAACTTTACACAAAGGAAATCGAAATGCTCTCAGTGGCATTTCGACAAACACCCAAAGAAGAACTCTGATACGTGTCCAAACGGACACGAAACTTACAAAACCCGACACAACTCTAATGTAGACACTTAGGGGACCCCTAGGGCTTCCTAATCATGAAGACAAATCGAAATTTCATGGAGTATGGAGAAAGTTACCTATGCTTGAACTTTCAATGAAAAATCCTCTTTGTGAGCTCTCTTGATGTCCCAATCAAATCAAAACATCCTCAAACTGAAACAAATTTCCAATAACAGCAAGAACAATAATATTAGCATCCAATGCAACTTGTTTGGGGAAAAAGGACCTAAAATGGATTTTCTAATGTTTTTTAAACATGGAGACTCACCTCTTTTTTTTCTTGAAATAATTTCCTAAGGAGGGAGGCTAGCCCTAGATTTTAGGAGGGATTATATAGTGGGGGAGAATCCCTAGGTTAGCTAGGGTGGCCGGCCATGATGGGCTAGACTAGGGTTTGCACTAGGTTGGCTAGTTCTATTAGGTTAAGTCACAAAATGACTTGCGAAATCACAAGCCATTTCTCAAACCATTTAATTCCTAATTTCCTAAATCAATTTCTAATGAATCAATTACCACTAACTTAGGTCATGCTAGGTTAGACTAGAGTCACATAACCTAACCAAGTCCAACTAACTAGGGTTAGCTCCTATGTTGGTCTACAAGGGTCAACATTAGTCAAAAATCAATCTAGTCCAAACAATTCCAAAATAATTCCTAAAAATCCATAAATTCAAATAAATTCTAATAAATTTAAATTACCCCAAAAATGATAAATTTACCCTCAAACTAGAAATATGGTAGTGACAAATCTACCCTCCTTAAAAGAATTTTGTCCTCGAAATTGAAAGGCGAAATGCAACTGATGAGAAGGATAGAAAGTATACCTCAAGGTCCAAAAAGATAGGGGTACCGCTCGCGCATCTCATCCTCCCGCTCCCCGGTAGACTCTCCTGGAGAATGATGCCTCCATGCGACGCGTACCAAAGGTATCACCTGGTTCCTCAGAACCTTCTCCCGTCGATCTAGTATCTCCACTGGCTGCTCTGGATAGCTGAGAGAAGGACCAACCTCAATCTCCGAATGATCAAGCACATGGCTAGGGTCAGCCACGTACCGTCTCAACTGTGATACATGGAATACATTGTGGACCCCCACAAATGCAGGCGGTAAGTCTAGCCTGTAAGCAACGTCACCGACTCTCCCGCTGATAACGAAAGGGCCATATGCTTCCCGCCTCCACCAAAACGTATCGTACCACGAGTCGGAGATATCCTCAAGAAAACCTGGTCTCCGACCTAATCACAAGTAAGGTCTCAATTAAATATAATAAACAACATGATCAAAATCACAAACAACAAACCTAAATCTAATCATACTCTAATCTGTACCTCAAACTCCAAGGGCCTCCGGTGGCTGTCGGCCCAGTGCCGATGTCTGTCCTGCGCCACACGAAGTCTGTCCCTGATGAGCTTCACCTTTTCGGTCGCATCAACAACCATCTCTGGCCCCAGTAAAGCCCGCTCACTAACATCATCCCAAGATAAGGGTATACGGCACCTACGCCCGTACAGAGCCTCGAATGGTGATATCTCAATGCTGGCCTGGAAACTATTGTTGTAAGCAAACTCCACAAAATGAAGATGATCCTCCTAGGAACCTCCAAAGTCCAAGACGCACGTCCGTAGCATATCCTCAAGTGTCTGAATAGTCTGCTCTGACTGTTCTGGGGGTGGTATGCAGTACTGAACTTGAGCTGAGTGCCCAAGCTGGTCTGCAGACTCCTCCAGAAATGAAAAGTAAAATAGCTATCCCTATCTGAGACGATGCTGACCGAAACTCCGTGGATCCTGACTATCTACCGCTTATACAACTCCGCCAGCCTCTCTGTAGACGTACCCACTTGAATGGCAAGAAGTGGGCCAATTTGGTCAACCTATCAATGATGACCCAAATCGCATCATTCCCTCCTGGAGTATGCGGCAATCCTGATACGAAGTCCATAGTGATATTCTTCCATTTCCACTCGGGAATGGGCAGCGGCTGCAATAATCCACCGGGCCTCTGTCTCTCTGCCTTGACCTGCTGACAGACCAAGCACCTAGCCATGAAGTGAGCCACCTCCAGCTTCATCCCTGACCACCAAACATGCTCCCTCAAATCTCGGTACATCTTGTTGGCACCCGGGTGTATAGAGTACTGAGATCTGTGGGCCTCCTGCATAATCCCTGAGATCCGTGTGCCGCAAGGCACCATTCTCTGCAAGAGAAAACTCACCCTGTAGCAATCCTGCTCTGGCCTGCTCTCGGAGACACTGCAGAGCAACATCCTCAAACTGAGTCGACTTGATCCTCTCCACCAAGTCTGACTGAATCTGTACACCCCATAACTGCATCTGTACCCCCGGCACGATCACCTCAATCTCGAGGCTCCCCAAATCTACGAGCAAGTGCCGATCCATGGTCAAACACATGGCTGTCGGATACCTACTCAAGGTATCGGCAACCACATTGGCCTTTCCTGGGTGGTACTGAAGTAGGATATCAAAATCCTTCATCTACTCCAGCCATCTACGCTGTCTCATGTTCAACTCCTTCTGAGTGAACACATACTTTAAGCTCTTGTGATCTGTAAAGATCTCCACCCTCTCACCATACAGATAATGCTTCCACAGCTTCAATATAAAATCACCACTGCCAGCTCCAGGTCGTGGGTAGGATAGTTCTGGGGACGTATCTGCCTGGAAGCATAGGCAATCACCTTCCCGTGCTGCTGCAATATACAACCCAGCCCCTTTCCTGAAGCATCACTATAAATAGTGAAACCACCTGATCCTTAAGGCAATGTCAGAATCGGAGCTGTCGTCAGCCGCTTCTTCAACTCATCAAAAGCTGTCTGACACTCCTCTGACCATACATACTCATCATCCTTCCAGGTCAACCGAGTCAACGGCTCTACAACCCGGGAGAAATCCTGCACAAATCTCCGATAATATCCTGCCAGCCCAAGGAAGCTCCTGATCTCTGCAACTGAAGTCGGCGCTGACCATGCCTCAACTGCTACAATCTTCTTGGGGTCAACTGAGATACCATCTCCAGTCACCACATGCTCCAAGAAGTCCACCCGGTTCAAGAAGAACTCACACTTAGAGAGCTTCCCATAAAGCTGCTCCCTCCTGAGAGTCTCTAGTACGATCCTCAGATGCTCCTCGTGCTCCTCCTCAGTGGAATATACCAAAATATCGTCAATGAATACCACCATAAACCGATCCAGATACTGATGGAACACCTTGTTCATCAGGTTCATAAACACTGCTGGTGCATTGGTTAGCCCAAATGGCATAACTAAAAACTCAAACTGCCCGTACCACGTCCTGAAAGCGGTCTTGGGAATATCCTCTCCCTTCACCTTCACCTGGTGATATCCCGACCTCAGATCAATCTTGGAAAATACCCGAGCTTCGCTTAACTGGTCAAAATGATCGTCGATCCGCGGCAATGGATATCTGTTCTTGATCGTGAGGTTGTTGAGTGCCCTATAGTAATACACATGCGTACTGACCCATCCTTTTTTGGCACGAACAACACTGGTGCACCCCATGGTGACGAATTCGAACGGATGAAGCCCTTGTCCTGTAGCTCATCCACTTGCTTCTTCAGCTCCACCAGCTCACTGTTGTTCACCCGATAGACATGCTGAGAGATGGGTTTCGCTCCTGGAACCAACTATCAAGAACTCAATGTCCCTATCTGGTGGCAATCCCGGCAACTCCTCAGGGAAAACATCCATATACTCTGCTATCAAGGGGTGTGGAATCGCCTGCTCTTCAACCGAGACTCCACAGAAAACTCCGCTGCTCTGCTCTGCCTGACACCTGGAATACTTGAAGTCTGGCTCCCCCCGACACTCTGAAAAGAACTCTACACCCTCTGCAATCAATGCTGGCGTGGTGCCTGCTCAACCAATCCATGCCTAGTACTATATCGTAGTTCGGCAATGGCATTACGAGCAGGCTCACCTCCAACTCACGGCCTTCTAAAACTACTCTTCGACCCTTATAAATATCACTCACGAGGATAATATCATCCCCGGTCGTGATCTTGTAAGTCCTAGGCAACGATTCTGCTACTATACCATGTCTAATCGCAAAAGATACTGATATGAAGCTATGCAAAGCACCGGAATCGAATAATGCAAAAGCTGGACTGGTGTCGAGAAGAATCGATCAGCTCTCCAGTCACCTCTGCATCTCCAGCTGCCATGGCAAAAGCTTACCCCTGCTGGCCTCCCTGGCCTGCTGCTGGTGCTGAACGAATCTCTGCTACTGCGTCGACAGGGCTGGTCCCCGCTGCTGGCCTAGTGGAGCTCTGGCTCCTCTTGCCGGAGCTGCTCGTACTATACGGCACTCCCTCATCTGGTGGTCTACTGAACCACACAACAGGCACTGGCCCAACCTCTTCCGGCACTCACTGGCGACATGCCCGAGCTTCTTACAGTAAACACAAGTGGTAACCTGCCTCTGACCCTGCTGGTGCTGCCTCGGCTGCTACTGCTGATGAACTGGCCTCTGCTGAATCGGCTGCGGCTGGAACTGCCTCGGCTGCTGGAACTGAAAGTGAGGCCTGGCCTCCGTTGCTGCTGCTGCTGCCCCCCAACTGGGTTTCGCCCTCTCTTGAGCCTAAGCTCAAGATCATCCTCAGCCAACAGGACTTCCGTCAAGATCTTCTCGAATGTGGCATCTCTACTACCCTTGGTCAGGGACTTGACCTCCTTGACCAGACCCTTCTGGAACCTCTGGGCCTTCACCGTCTCGCTCAAACCCTCTACAAACCTGCCGAGACGGCCAAACTCTCCATCATACTCCTCAACTGAAAGGCTTCCCGGGACCAAGCTCTCAAACTGCGACTCTAAGGCTCTGACCGCTGAATCTGGGAAGAACTTCTTCTTGAAGAAGCCCTTGAACTCCTCCCAAGTCTGCCGAGCTACCCCCACCTTGGGGTCTGACTGATATCAAGTATGAGCAAGATCTCGCATTCGGCTAGCTGCGGCCTCGATCTGAAGATCTGCTGGTATCCTAGCCAAGCGGAAGATCTCCTCCATATGCTCGATCCACTCATCGGCATATAGGATCCCCTCTGTCCTCAGAAAGTTTCTGGGGCTCATCTTCTGGAACTGCTCTATCCCCGGGGTCCTCGGCTGCTGAACCACTGGTCGAGCTGCGAAAGTCGTAAGGGCCAGCTCCATGCCCCTGTCCTGCCGAGCCTGCTGCCGTTCCATGAACTGCTGGAAGTAGGCAAACATCTGAGCTGCGTCCACATATCCGGCAGGCGGTGGCTGCTGGAAGGGATCCTCTGGGATGACTGGGTCCTGCCTCCGAGCCGGTGGAGGCATACCCCCTACTGCTACTGCTAGAGTCCCCGTACGAACAGAGGTGGCAGGAGCTACAGTCCCCTGGCCCTGCTGTACTGGCTGAGAGGTAGCAGTCCCCTCCAAAGCATCCCATGAATGGTACGTTGCAATCAAGTCTCTACCATCCTAAAGATAGACAGACAAGTGTATCAATTTCTGAGAAAGAAGCGATATAACAAAGGCAGACAATAACAATTCAAAGGGATCAGCTGACAATAAGAATTTAGATGGCAATAAAAGAATTTTCCTAATGTGATTGAGTACCCTAAAATTAATATCTTATATCATATTGCAGGCTGTAGCGATACTCTAGTTCGAGTACCACTACACTTCTAGTCTAGGACCTGCATGGGCCACCACTAAAAACGTGTCACGACCTGCACCCTAGAGTAAGGGCACGAGGCGTGGGTACGTCCAGCCTATGCCGCAGTGTCGACGGTAGAACGCTATCCTAGGTCACAACATCTAACAGTATATCTCTAAACAGTTTATACTCCCCGAATGGGGGTGATATAGCAGTAATAAACTCAATCACGACTAAGGAAGAGACAGCACGATATGAAATAGAACTCAAGGAAAATAGATGATAAAGTAGTCTAAGATAATCCCAGCAATATCCAGAGAATACAACTCAGCTACAGCATGAAAGAATATATACAACTCAGAACTCAGGATAAGTCTAGCTAAAACATGTCTCAAGACTACATAAAATAAGATAAGCCTAACTAAACTAGTCTAGGCAGTGGGGGTGATGTCCTCAGCTAGAGCTGGGTCCTCCTAGGAGTCCAGCTCGCAGGTTTCATCTAAGGCTGCCCCGTAGTAAGTATCCAGACAGGCCTCCTCCTCGTCCTCTGTAATATTTTCAACAGGTCCAGTCAGGACAGGAGCGAGTACAGTACCTCTCAACAGATCATAGCAGGTTAGAAAATATAATCATACAGTAAAGTAAGATACAGGTACTGAAAGAAGTGTAGTATGTAAACAGAGAGAGAGATGTAATAGAAATATCTACTATAAATAGAGACTAACAGTGACTAGTGATTCAGAGTACAATATAGACATGTAAATAGCCTGGGATGATTCTGATAAGACACTACGGAATGATTCTGATAAGATACTACTGGTGTATTATTCACATGTCCAATTCTACTCCTCCGTACCCCCAATCAATACACAAGGATCCAGCCAGGTTATGTTATATGATTCCATGCACAGGCCCCCGTAGGGTGATAAATGGATGTCCCATAAATGGGGATTCACGAGACCCAATAAATGGGATATAGATTCCAGGAAGACTCTACGATCATAAGAGTATATGTCGTAAGTGATCAAAGAACCAGTGAAGCATAGTGATATGCCATGTAAGTGAAACGCACAGAACATGTAGTAACCAATGATTCCTAAGGATAACATCTCAAGAAGGGATCCATATAGTACCAATCTGTGTGACCATCGTGACAGTACAAGTAAAGTAATCTACTGCAGGATGTAATTCTAAGCAGGATATAAAATGATCAGAGAATGTACTCGCCTGTATCTGAGTGTCCAGTATAAAAGGTACTGTCCGAGGAGTGGTGTCTGGCTCCTAATCAGAACAGCACAAGTCACAACAAGTCCAAAATGGTATAATGAAGTTCTACTATGCATTTTACATGATTCTAGGTCAATCTAGGCCAAAGTCAACTCTTGGTCAACTCTAGTCAACTCTGGAAGTCAAACTAAGTCAACCAAGTCTAATTTAGGTCAAACTAGTCTACACTAGACTATATTAGTCTATACTAGGTCACTCAACCTACACTATCTAGCACACAATACTACTAGGCTATCTAGACCAATTACACAAGTTATATGGCAACCTACATAATACCTATATATGTACATACATAGGTTATAGTACAATTAATAGGAAACATCACATTATATATTTATACATATATATATATAGCTCAACAAATATATATATAGGTAAACATCATATATATTATATATGCATACATACTAGACACTTAACCTACATATGTGAAGACTAGAAAATATAGAGAGAATGAGAGAGAGAGTGAGAGTGTGATGTGTGTTTAAACTGAATGCAAGTGTGTGTGTGGGATGAGTGATGTGTGAACTGAAACATGGGAAAATAGTGAGGTGAATAGGTGTGTAGCTGTGTGTGTGTGTGTGTGTAAAACTGGAAATCTGAATCAGTGGAGTGTGTGTGTGTGTTACTCTAAATAGGATGTCAAGACTGGACTAAAAAGGAGTGAACTAGGCACAGAAAAATAGTAAGGTGAATCCCCTTCCCAGGTTTCCAACATCAATTGAACAATACACCCTAAAAGGAAGAAAGGAAATCAATTCATGCATCACAATTTTCAGACCCATAACTCAAAGCTCCAAATCAATACTAAAACTCCACAACACATCTCCAAAATTGACACACAATTAGCTCACATATAGTAGAACCTATATAGGAATTAAAACCATTATATTAACAGCATTAGAGGGGTTTAAAATGATGGCAAAGTCACCCCCAAAAATCTGGAAATTTTAAGACTGAACTCAGTTCAGTCCCTACCTTTTCCATGCCCAAATTCGAAATCAAAACCCCACCAATCAATACACAAATTGACACACAAGTAGATAGCTATTAGGAGAACATGTTAGGAATTAAATTATGTGACTAAACACCATTTAAACTAGTTAAAAAGTGTGGCAAAGTTCAACCCAAGGAACTGGAAAATCAGGGCAATTGATACCCAGTTTTTAGAATTTTGTAATTTGACAATTAACTATTGAAAATTCAATTAAACACAAAATAAAGAGTTGGTAATGTATATACACAACATATATGTGTCCCATAACCTGTTCTTGTCCACCAAGATGGACACAAACATGTCCAAACACGAATAACACTAAACAGTGCACACACAGACACTGTGTAGACCACAGGCTCGTGCGTGTGTGTATGCGTGTCATGCACACGACACAGGGCACTACTGTGTCTCATGGTCATCCACATAGGTAGCCCAACTATAGGGCTACCTCATAGGCCAACTGGCCAGTGTCTAATCCGTGTCAGTGTCGGATACGAGAGGCATATCAGTGGTAAATAATTAACAGTGCACAGACAGTGCAATACACGTGCACGATTGATTCCTCCCTCAATACGACACGGAGACACGTGGGACTTGACACGTAGCATGTCAGTCTGTGCCCCATGGCTCGTGTCAAGTTTTGTGTGTCCTAGTCACGTGTCGTGTCCGCTACAGACCCCGAGTAGCAGGGGAACACTGTAGCGCATGCGCGCGGGTGTGCGGCGCATGTCCATCAACGAATCCGACACAAAAATGACACTATAATCACCACAGAAGCTTAGGAATGCATAAACAACAATAAAACCTAATTTTCTATTTAAAAACTTTGCACAAAGGAAATCGAAATGCTCTCAGTGGCATTTCGACAAACACCCTAAGGAGAACTCTGATACGTGTCCAAACGGACAAGAAACTTATGAAACCCGACACAACTCCAATGTAGACACTTAGGGGACCCCTAGGTCTTCCTAATCATGAAGACAAATCAAAATTTCATGGAGTATGGAGAAAGTTACCTATGCTTGAACTTTCAATGAAAAATTCCCTTTGTGAGCTCCTCTCTTGATGTCCCAATCAAATTAAAACATCCTCAAACTGAAACAAATTTCCAATAACAGCAAGAACAATAATATTAGGATCCAATGCAACTTGTTTGGGAAAAAATGACCTAAAATAGATTTTCTACGGTTTTTTAAACATGGAGACTCAC
>JANAVB010014193.1:0-17500 GCA_029216955.1 Iris pallida | reverse complement strand
CGGATTTGGTGGTTTTGATCTAGCAAACTTCTTGGTTTTCAAGTTTTGTTGGTTCCATGCTGTGGGGAATTTTATTCTACCCAGTTTTGATCTTTGTAAAGTTGGATTTGGACTTGTTTTTACCAAGTTATGAGTATTTGAAGCTTGGGTTCCAGAACATGGACTTCTTGCTGTTCTTGCTGTTTGGAAAAGACAGTGAGCAGTGTGCTAGCTCTATAGCTACGCCACTGAGCTACGCACGCTCTTTAGCGTGCGTACGCTAGCTTGAGTATGCCGCTCTTTAGCGTGCGTACGCATAGTCTTGGCACGCTGCCTGTTGGCTGCGTGACTTTTGTGTACGCATAGTCTTGGCACGCTGCCTATTGGCTGCGTGACTTTTGTGTACGCATAGTCTTGGCACGCTGCCTGTTGGCTGCGTGACTTTTGCGTACGCATAGTCTTGGCACGCTGCCTGTTGGCAGCGTGACTTTTGCGTACGCTTCCCATTAGGAGGGTGACTTTTGCGTACGCTTGCTCTTGGAAGCGTATGGACTTGGCACGCAGACTTGAGCGTGACTTTGGCACGCAGACTTGAGCGTGACTTTGGCACGCAGACTTGAGCGTGACTTTCGCATGCAGACTTGAGCGTGACTTTGGCACGCAAGTCTTGAGCGTGTCTTTGGTACGCAAGTTTTGAGCATGACCTTTGGTACGCTAGCTTGAGCATGCCCTGACCCTTTTGTACACTGACCCTTGTGTAGCCTGTCCTGAGCGTACGCTAGCCAGAGCGTACGCTACACCTTGT
Source organism: Iris pallida (assembly GCA_029216955.1). Lineage (NCBI taxonomy): Eukaryota > Viridiplantae > Streptophyta > Magnoliopsida > Asparagales > Iridaceae > Iris > Iris pallida. The sequence goes on along the minus strand of JANAVB010014193.1, from coordinate 16,716 downwards.
TTTCCCCTTGGGCACCCCATATTCCCTTTATGATTTTGCAATCCATTTTATATCTTTACGCCTTTTATGTAAACTTGACATGAACCCGATATGATCTTGACATGATTTATAAATGATAATCTGAACATGGCTCAGTGATGTAATTGCATGACCAGTGACCCGTTATGGTGCACTCACATGAACACGACATGGCTTATGACTTTACAGGATAACTCTTGATAGTGACCCGCTGTGGTGCACTCTTGACAAGTAATCTTGATAATCCTTGATGGTGGTCCGTTGGGACGCACCCTTGCTTGATAAGTAATCTTGATAAGTAACCTGACCTGATAAACCGTGATTCGCGGCTGCGACAGCTAACTTGACATGCTAAGTAAATTCTTGACACCATGGGTGATTGTAATGAATGTGCTTGTTTAAGCAACCAGTCTTGTCTTGCATCATGTCTAGGACATGTATCCCTGGTTACCACGGTCAGGGATTCATACTGAATCTGACTAGGTTAATGGCTAGATTGATCAAGTAGAGCATATAGAGAGGTATTCCGGCTACAAGCGATCCCGTTATCTGGGCGCCTTCCTTGATGGACTTGTAGCCTGCCGACGAGTAGGGCACATTTCCAGCTCACTGCTATGTGGGGCATTACATGAAAAGATTACTATGCATACTATCATGTGTTGCATCCAAGTTACCTAACAAGACATGAAAACTCTAAGCTTGAACCTTGCGTCTGGATAACCTGGAAAGTCTGCAGGGCTTGTGGCCGTAGGCTTACCTCATTGTATCTTGCTAGTAACTAAGCTTGTGATAACCCTAGTTAGTTAAGTATCAAGTCGTACTCTTTGCTTGGTCGTGAATGATGGATGGAGTCCTATCTTGTTTAGTCTTGCCTGAATCCAGTACATGGATAGTTCTGGACATGCTTGTTTATGCTTTATTTTATTGATAATTGGTTCGAGGCTAAGTTCTGTTCAGGTGAAGGGTTACAACCCCGGTCCTTGTTTGGTTTAAGGGTTGTAACTTGGATACCAGAATAGTCCTTTAGTTATCTTATCGTTTATCCTCCTGTTTTCTTTAACTCATGATTATTTTACCTGTGAATTATGTGCTGACATGCTGGTTTTAGTTCTTAAGTGAAGCCTCCTTTGTGGCACTTGCTCTTTCTGGGGTCTGACCCAGCTGGTTTTGTATGGCCAGATTTCGGAGCAGCTACCGAGGATCTCCCAACTTTCCTGCCAGATGGTGAACACTAGAAGGAACCCAGGCAACGAGTGGGTTTTATTTTGCTCTCCCACTCTCTTGTAAAAATATTTTTTTGAGGCGTTTAGCTGCCGAACAAGTGTTAGCTCGTTTGCAACTTTATTTACTGTCTGCCTACAGGCTGTAAGCATGATTGGCAAATCCTAGGATTAATCATGTATGACTTAAACTCTTGCTAGTCTTCGTATTTTGTATGATTAGCTTCATGATCATCTGAATATGTAATGTATGGAACGCCTTACTTTGTATGTCTGATGATCTACCATCTTGTTATATGTACTCGCTTGCTGGAGATTGAGACACTAGGCTTGTTATTGACCTTATGAGACTAATGGCTTGTAGTAAACCCTCATGCATCTAGACAGCCGTGACCGTATTGCGAGGTGAGAATCACTTCAATGTACGTAGCTGGCTGTGTCTGTCCCCCGCTCTCCAGTATTCTGGTTCTGGGGCGTGACAAGCTTTAGCTATTTTTATAAACCTTGTAAAACTTCTTACTATGAGTTTTTCATAATACAATGAATTGATGATTTTGCTAGACCTTATCTTAGATTTGATATTATAGCTCTGATTTCAAAATGGGTTCCTCTTTTAAACAGATAAGCAGAACAAATTCTATTATCATTCTTTTTCTGCCAATATTTTATTTCTATCATTCTTGTCTTATATAACTATCATGATTACATCAATTCCCTGTCTCGTATCTAATTCTGTCGGGTAGACTTTAAACCCTTGAATCTTTATATCATTATACCTGAGAAATGTTGAGAAGTGACGTAAATCATCTAGTTCGAAAATGACGTGATTGGTTATCATATGATAATTTTATAGGAATCAAAATGTTGGATGTCAAATGTGAAAAAAAAAATTTGAGATAGAGATGTGGTAAAGGTTTAGAATGGAATTGAGTGATAAATGTTATCAATTTAGAAACAATTGCAAAAAATTTGGTTATGAGTAATTCAAGGATGTAATTCAAAAAAAAATTGATAATGATAGTCGGGGTCAATTTAGTTTTGAGAACTTGAATAAATTTTGGTTATTAATTCTTGAGACGTTACACCTTAAGGCTATGATGTTAAATTTAGGGATTTAGTAATAGGGAAGAGATTTTAACTATATGCAATAATGATACGAAATTGAATAAGGTATTTTAAGAAATGACTAGAGACAGAGAGAACACAAGGATTTTAAGTTATAGGAATTATTTTTGGATGATTGAAAAAATTTGTGTAGAATTCAAAAGGATAATAATTGAAGGTGAACGTTGAAGAAATATGAAGGTTGATTTATAAAACGAGAATAAATTTGGTAGGGCATAGTGGTATTGGAACTGAGTAAATACGAGGCTCGATTTAAACAAGTTCAAGGATTTCATAAACTGGATTTAGGGGTTTCGGATCTAAATTAAAATGAGGTGAAGGAATTTAAAAATTGATTAAATGAATAAGTGTCGACTCCTAAATAAAAGGGGTATATTTCGTGGAAAATGTTTTAGAAGTTAGAAATTTTGTCTATGGTGATCATGGTAAAGGTTTAGATGACTGAAGGTTATAAAATTTCGATGATAGTCATATGAAGGTTGATTTTCATATTGGGACTTGTGGAAAAAAATATTGTTTGGCAAATGATAAACTGATAGTATTAGAGAGAGATGATTTACTGACTTCGTATGGAATCTTCTTGTTTTTCTCTAAAAGGGTTTCCAATATCATTGAATCCTAGTTTCCTTAATCACGACCAAATCGACTTCAACTATCTTTTCTTATCGTATTAATATTTTGAGTTGTACTCAATTGAATTAAATCTAATTGTGACCTGAATCTCCATTCTTGTATGCTCATGCTCAGACTCCGATGAACCTGTCATCCATATTGCCCAAATCTTGATTTCCCTAATTTGATCAACTTAGGTCGTATCGAGACTAAATATTCTTAATATATATTTTGATTGGATTTCCATGAAATTGACTTTCATTCTTTAACTTGTGATTTTGATTTTTCTTTGATTAGTACCCCTTTTAGATAATTGGTAGTTACCTTTATTTTATTTTTTGATAAGTACCAATTTTCATATAGGATGGTAGACCGCCTTACAGTTTTGATGATTTATTATTTCTGTATCTTTTCTCGTTTAGCACCCTAGATTGCTTGTGTGTTTTGATACCCTATGACCGTTTTGGTTAGCATGACTAGTATACCTAGATGAGACTTTCAGTACCACCGTATGCCACGACCCTGTACGTTGTCCTTTTTGATGGTATGATTTGTTTAAGTTCTGGGACCTTGATTGTGGGGGTTTGACCTAGAAGGAGTATGAACATTTTAATTTCGAGGATGAAATTTTTCTAAGGTGGGTAGACTTGTAACACCCAGTTTTCTAAAATGAGGGTAATTTTGAAATTTTGTAATTTTAATCATTTATTGATTTGACATCTAAATCATGATATGATTTTTGGTAATTTTTAAATTATTTTAAAACTATTTAAAATTATGACTTGTGATTTTGATGTTTTGCTAGTGAAACCCTAGAGACTGTTTGACCTAGAGCCTAACCATGTGATTAGGATGTTTAAATGTCATTTCTGGCCTAAGGATATTTTGTATTTGACCTCTTTGAATTATTTTGATATTTATTGCGTTGGTGATTGTTGATTTTGACCTTTGATAGGTATGATTTTGTGATGGTTTTGTGTCCGTATCGGACACGTATCAATTTTTATTTACAAATGTTTAATGTGCCTCAAAGAGATTTTTTTATTACCGATTTTTTTTGAAAAGTATTTGAATGAGGTTGTTTTCTGCATGTGTTTCCTGTGATTGCTTTCTTTTAATTTCGAGGAGGAAATTTTTTTAAGGTGGATAGATTTGTCACACCCAGTTTTCAAAAATAGGGATATTTTTGTCATTTTATATTTTTGAATATTTTTAAAATTTATTTTATTAGTTATGATATTATTTTGGGGTTGAAATTTATTTTATTATTTATGATATTGTTTTGGGGTTATTTGAGTCGGGTTCGAATTTTAACTCAATCCGACTTGAAACGGGGACCCGGGGGGGGGGGTAGTTTGACTCTAGTAGGACCCACAAACCAGTTAGACATGGCCCACATGATATTAATTTTAGTCCATATGATATTAATTTTAGTTAGTAGTTAGACTAATTATTTATGGATAGGTTTAGTTTAATTAGAGACTTAAAACTAGACTAAATTGACCTCAACCTTTAACCCATTCCTAATTTAAATCAAATAGATTAGTGGAGGGCATTTTGGACATTTAAATAAGGGACACCTCACCCTTTTTGGACAGCCACCTATGGGAGGGGGGATAAGGAATGAGTCTCTCCTTCATTCATTTGTCTTCATCCACTTTCTCTCTCTTGTTCTTCTCCAAATTAATTTAGAGATGAACCTCCATTGATTTCGTCTCCAAATCAACCCCTTCTTCTACCAAATCTTCTTCATTTATCTTCTACTCCATGGTTAGAGGGTGCTAGCCTAGTTTGGGAGGATTCGGAGCTTGTTCGTGTCCTTTTGGAATCTCTACGTATCGGTGCCGTATCAGAAGGCTTTTCCTTTGAATCTCTCTTCCGGAAGGTATAATCTCTCCTCTAATCCATCCCTACATGCATATAGAAATATTTTGAACCCATAGGAATGACCCCCATGGTTATATCTCCATTTGTGTCCATTTCGTGTCCATTTGGAGGTCATAGGAGTGTCCTTTGTGTTGTGGTTGTGTCCATGTGGGAAAACCCCAAATTTGGACACACTATGTGTTGTTGTTATGTATGAATGAATTATTACATGTTTAATCTCATATTTTGTATTGGAGATGTGTTCTATAGTGTCTCATATATATATATTTGTGTAGAGAGTGAGTTCTTGATATAGAATGTTATATATATGTGTTTTTTTTGTCCAAACAACCCAAATCCGTCATAATTTTTATCCACGTTTTTAATTTCAGTCCTAACTTAGAAATATCATAACTTCTAGCTCAAAGATCGGTTTAATCTCCCGTTTTTCTAAAAGAAGCGTATTGAAGTTAGCTTTCCAAAAACATGTATTATTAGGCCTAATTCTTTCTGTAACTTTTTGGAGAATTATTTGAGTGTCAGCTGTATGAAAGACAAACACGTTCTCGGTGTTTTTGCGATTCTGGGAGTTTTCGGAAACAAAAATGCGATCCGTTTGAAGTTTCGGAAAGCTAACACATAGATCTATAACATACTTTAATCCAAGAATTTAATTCATACTGAGTTGGTACAATATTGATTTATTTATCCTTATCATACTCTACATTATATGTGATTGAGACTGTATCTGCTACGTCACCCCCATTCGGGGAGTGTAACTACTTAGCATTATATTGTTAGATATTGTGACCTAGGACAGCGTTCTACCGCCGATACTGCGGCATAGGCTGGGCGTTGTTATGTTCTCGTACCCAAACAGTGGGTGCGGGTCATGACAGGAGAAGGGGAGGGTGTCGCCGGAGGGAGGGGTCGCCAGAGGGGAGGGTTCGCCGGGGGGATAGGGAAGAGGGGGATCGAGCGGGAACAAAAAAATTTGGGGTAAAAAATTGTGATTTCGATCGGGTCAGTAACCCTATATGAAATACGTCAGCGACGTATAAAATCTATGTCGCAAAACATCGCAATACAGTGACGTAAAAAAATATCCGTCGCAAAACGTCGCCATTCAGCGACATAATAAACACTACGTCGCTGAACGTCGCTACGCAGCGACGGTCAGTGACGTGTAACACTAGGAGTCGCTATAGTCAATTATCGGCGACAGCTTTTTCTGCCGTCGCTAATATACGTCGCTATTCGAGCAGATTTTAGTAATGATACTTGTATGAGCTTTAAAAAATATTAGACTTATTGTATGAAAAATCCTAAGGCACAACGAGAGAGAGCGTACACTTCTTTTACTTCCAAACGAGGTTTCAAAACTGAAAGAATAAAAATAATGTCCAAGGATGTAAAGCCGTGCTCTGATACTAATCTGTCACGCCCCGCTCCTGGAGGAGCGATCATCCTCGCTAAGGCGTGATGCCGCACGAGCCCAAGTTGCGTTCATACAAGGCCAAGTCTAGGAACGACCGATTGAAGCTAGGCTACAGAGTCACGCAAAGTGTCCCCATTTGCAGCGGAAAGTAAATGAACATAAATCAAAATAACTTCGTAGTCTTTATTGATATTCAAAAAGTATTACAAGTGGCGCTAGGCCGAGATTACAATTCGCTCAAGCTCTTTCTCTCTCTCTTAAACATAAAAGGCGCGCCAAGGGGCTTACAAGATAGAATTATTCATGGCGATGTTCTGATATGTTATGTCCTGTATATGGTGCTTCAGTTCCTTTGCAACGCTCCAAGGCTCCAGAGTTAGCTCCACGCCTTAGTACCTTCGAGGGAAGTCTCTGCACCCGACGAGGTTTTCCCGCACCCTACGAGCAGACTATGTGGTTATCAGTACATTGTTATGCACTGGTGGGGAGGCTAGCTCGCGCACTCACTAAAATTACCAAATATATTCATTTTACTTTTGTACACCATCTATCAGTTATTGTCTTACAAATCTTGCCTTACGATCGGTTTCATGACATATGATTTAAAGCCTATCTCGTGTTATCGATGTCAAGTGTCGCATAAGAATAACAGCGCAACTTACCATACTTACCATACGATCTTCCCTGTTTAAGGTAAACCAAGTTAGCCCACATAGTATACGTAAAGACTTAACGGATTGTATAAGCATTCGAGAGTGTCAAGGGCGTGTTTCTACCGCAGGTGGATGAAGTATTCGAGTTTGTCAAGTTGTGTTGTATACGAAAGCTTTGTTCGGATGTTCATGTTCACTCAGTTATTCAGTTGTTCAGCTTACTTATGTTGTCAAGATGTGTTATACTCTAAGCGTTATTCAGATACGTTTCATTTAGGTACTCACATTTTGTCAAGATGTTTTGTTCTCAAGTTTATTCGGACATATTTCATTCAGTTACTTAGTTATTCAGATCTCACAGATTATTTATTTTAATGCAAGGTCTCGCACGCAGAATGCCACAATCGAGCCAACTTAATCTATATGCACCGGTCGCTGGCACCACAAGCCATTTGGACATCTTACTTATGGTATTCGTACCTATCAAGCGTAATGGCTGGTACACCATGATAGGCTACGCAATACCCGGTCTTACGCCTCTTGTGTGCTTGTGAGCCCCTGAATTTTGGAGATTTATTTTCAAATTTTCTAAATGAATTATTTTCGATAATTTAATTTAATTTAATTATTTTTTATCATTAAATGCTCTTTTCTGTGACTTTAATTTCTGGAGCGTCAGAGACGTCAATCTTTTGAAACTTCCTTCATGAGTTTGTGGTAGACAAGATTATCTCCATTTTGATATATCATGTTCCACTCAAACTTGTTCCCTTGTGCTCTTTTTGTATCGCACAACTTTTGGATCAATTTAGGCCAATTGATCGTCTACCGTAAAACCTGATCTAATTTCTTATTTAATTTCGGGGTTCAACATCAGTCCAATTTAATCGACCCAATATATGGCTTTGATCTATTTTGAGCCTACTATGCACAATCTATTTACATGCTACCCAATTGATCTCCCGCATGCTCTTATTTTATTAATGATTATAAATGATTTAAAATTGTAATCATGATCAAACCTTAGCCCAAACTCAATCGAACTTGATCCAACACCCAACCAGATTTTATGTGGTCCCTCTCATGACTACCCAAATACCCCACCCAAATTTCTCTCTTCCCTACTCTAAAAATCTCTCTTTCTCTCTCTACTTTATTTAAATATATCTTTCTCACTCTCTCTCTCTTTATGATAAATATACATATATCACTCACTCTCTCTCTCCCTCTTTCTCTCTCTCTCTCTCTCTCTCTTTACACACGCACACACACAACCCCCATCACCATCAGCACATACCCCTCTCCCCCATCTTTAGCCGACACACTTCACCCCCTTCCTCTCCTTTTCTTCTTCATCATCATCACTCTCACCATCACCATCATCATCATCATCATCATCATCTTCTTCTTCTTCTTCATTTTTTTCTACCACCCTTACCATCAACCCTGTTATTCTTCTCCTCCTTCCCCGCTAGGCGGTTGTGCAGCCAATGACAGCCAGCTACAAGCTGCAGTAGCAGCAGCAACAACCTGCAGTAGCAGTGTAGCAGTGGTGCAGCAGCGGCAGTAGCAACAGTGGTTGTCGCGCCACCACTGCGTGCCGACGGCCACCAAGGCCTCCCCCTCGGCCAAGCAAGCTCCGACGAACACCCCTAACATGCATCTCCTTCCCTGATTTGCCGCCTTGGTGATTCGTGTGTTTTGTACGGGATCCCGTCATGACGTGTGCGGATTCAAAGTCAGAATCTTGTTTCGAAATAGCAAATTCGTACACGTGTTTTGAGAAATTCGACCGTTGGATCGAAGAAATTTTTTGTCTGTCACAATCTAGATATATACCCCTTCACCCCTGTCAAGTTTCAACCGCTAATTCCGTCGTTTGCTATGTCAAAATAGGCCACCAAATTGACAATTTAAATTATGTTATTTTTGGACAGTTTTGTGGAGCCAACTTCGTGGACTCGTATCTCCACCATTGCAATTTTATTTGGCGTGCCACCAGTTCCTATGAATAACTAGTATAACCCTCTTCCTTTCCATTAAGTTTTATTTCATTGTGAGCTGGTTTGATTGGTTGAATTTGACGCCAAAATTGGTCAACCAAATTCATAATTTTCAAATTTTAAAATTCTAATTTTGAACCCGGGACTTCGGATTCAAATTTTGACACCACCAATAGAAACGTGGTATCGTTCTAGCACGAATTCATATAAAGTTTGCTTGATTTGGAGGACGTGGGCCTCGACAGGTATTTCGGTACAAGGTGGGCCCCATAGTTCGAGTCAACGGGCTATTTTGAGATCGGCTCATCGAAATCTAATTTCTGATATATTGTTGAGTTTGTATCACCATTCTGGACTCGTTGACGTATACTTTGTTAGATTTGGTGGACATTGGCTGCGACACACATTTTCGTGCAAATCGAATTCCAATATCCGGGTCAATGGACCATTTTGAGATCGGGTCATCGGAATCCAATTTCGGATATACCATTGAGTTTGTTTCATCATTCTGGACTCGTTGACATATACTTTTTTAGATTTAGTGTACATTTGCTTCGGCACGTATTTTCGTGCAAATCGGATTCTAATATCCTGGTCAACGGACCATTATAAGATCGGGTCATCGGAATCCAATTTCGGATATATCATTGAGTTCGTATCGTCATTCTAGATTCGTGGGCATATATTTTTCTAAGATTTTAAGGACTTTTATCCTGACACATTTTTTGATTTAAAGTGGGTCCAAGGTCGGACATCATTTTGATCCAAATATTATCTTTTTGTCCTTATGTCCAAATTGGACTTATGGGTAGGCTATCCTATCTGATTTTACCATTCTGGACACGTTGGTGATGTTTGTTTTATCATACGACAACATACATAGACTTTTTTCTTATCTATCACCATTTGTTATAATCCTTCTCTTTTTGGTTCGTATTTTGAGATTCGTGCATCAAAATTGAGATCCGTCGATTCTAGTAATTTTATATTATTAAAATTGATAAGTTGACTATGTGGATGATTATAGGGACTAACTTTGACCTAGTTTAACCTAGAGTGGACTAGGAGTTGACCAGAGTTGACCAAAGTCAACTGTAAGTCAACCTTTGGCTTAATTTGACTGAGTTGACCTAGAATAGGCCTAGAAGCATATAATTAATGTATTTATATATATTGTTTACTCTAGAACACTAAGTAACTCTATAAATTTATATTAGGTCTCTGTGACGTTGGTTCAGGCATAGACCCTTACTTATTGCTCAGGACAACAAGCGAGTACATTCTTTGACAGTTTTTATTGTCTTGATGTCTACTATATCCAATTCAGTTGTAGTATTTTACTTAATTTTTGACACAATGGTACATGGACTAATATAAGTCAGATCCTGTCATGAGATGTCATTCCTGGGTTACCATGTATATTGGTACATTGTTCGTCTTGTTTCCTGTACTTGTATAGACGTCGATTTCTAAGGAGATTTGCTACCCTCTTACAGAATCTCGTGACATGACATGACATGTCCGGATCCATATATTATTCGAGGATGGGGAGTACTTATTAGAGATTATGTGATCAATACCCCTCATGTATTCTTGTTACTACTTGCATCATAGCTTTACCCTCGCGTCACGTAGGGTAAAGCCTGACCTGTGTTACTACTTGCCTCATAGTTTTCCATTGTGGCTGGCCTGATCTTGTTTTTCTTGTATTTCTTGACTTATAGCTGGTCAAACGGAAGAGCCTGATCTTGCCCCAGCCGATCACATAATGCTCTAATATCTCAAGGCACCATTTATGTTTACATTATACATCAGATATTATTGTACTATTCTACATTCCAGTATTTCATACCCTAACATAATATCCAGTTTTACATATCTTGTTTATATTCCAGTCTTGATGTTTTATTTTGTATTTTATCATAATTGTCACTTATAGAATTTATCAATTCATATGGAACTGTTGTTAGTTATATACTCGTTCCCATCCTGACTGGATACGTTGACAATATTTTTAGGAGTTGTTATGCCCTCATTATTGGACTACAAGATGATGCTAGCTGAGACGGATCTCGATATTCTTTCACCGTGAGTTGTCTTCCAGTAGTTCTAGGTCTGGTAGTTATTTTAGTTTTGTTATTATTTTTGCTCCATTTTATTTCTTGTCTCATATGGTCCTTCATAGATTCTAGTTGTTCTAGTGATATTATTATCTTCTTGTCTTATCTTCCTTAGCATTTGTGATGTGATATGAGTACCTTTATAGTTAGGGATCTTTTAGATGTTGTAGTTAGTATCGGGTACTTGACAACGCTCTACCGTCGATACAGTAGTGTAGGCTGGGCGTGGCCCACGTATTCGTACCCGAATATCTGGGTGCGGATTATGACAGTGCCCAAGCCCACACACAAGCCGCCCGTAAGCCATGATTCCGCGTAGGCCGGCCACGATGTCATTGATCGTTGCCTTGGAATCCTTATTCACTTCTCTTCCTCGTGCACCGAGTTGTCCACGACCATTTCATATTGTCTTGTCATAATTAACTTAACGGGCTATCTTTGAGCCATAGTCGATTACTAGTTGTCTGCGTCATACCTGTCGCTAATCCTTCTTTCCTTTCTTTCATTTATTCATTCTTTTCTTTCTTTCATTTGTTCTATCATTCACTTGTGCATTCATTCATTTATTTATTTGTTTGTTTATTCATTCATTCATTCGTTCATACATTCATTCATTCTATAGCTCCCTGTGTGGGAACCGCCTTGGCGACCCATAGGTCCCGAAACCTTTCGATGTTTCTATAATCTACTCGGAACAACTATGTCGATAGTCTTCCAACTTAATTTTAGTAAACCATTCATTGTTTCATGTCTCAAGTTGTGGTATGATTCTAAGTGACAAGCCTACCATTCATTTACTGAACGCATAAGTAAATCTACTCAAAATATAAGTGTTGCAATGGCACGAGCGTGGAGTGCGGTGCAAGGTTCAAGTAGTATTCCAAGTTCCTTTTCATGTTCTACACAAGCATATAAAATGGGATTATTTCCTTAGCTAGGTGCGTTGAGTCATTTTGTTAGCATGTAGAGATTATCGCCTAGTGATTCTAGCAATATTGTCCGTATTATTATGTGTTTAGGCTAAGCAAAGACAGGTTCATTGGAGCCACCCACCATAGTGATGATCGCATCGGCCGAGCAAGACTCCGAGCGCACCTTTAAAAGTCTAAGTCTCGATTCTTCTTGAAGGGCCAACTTAACACTTGCATCGATTTGCATCGATACTTCATCGGGTCGACGGAACTCTTCGAGTCAACGATTCATTTGAGTCGTTGCACATGTTGTTTGAATCGGCATTCCGCTAGGACGGAGCGGGTCGTTACAGATTTAAGACAGATGTGGTATTCGTTCTTCAACCTTTCTCTAAACTCAATGATTGAAGTCAAAAGCTTATGGACACGGATTTTTGATTAAAATCTGACTATGGTTAATTGAGTTGGATTCAGGAAGAATAGAAACGGTAAAGTTTTAAGTAGAAGAGCCAATGAATGGAATTATTATTGGCTCCTGGAGATTACTTAGAGAATATTGTTCGATACTGGAATTATTTTAGACAAATAATTCCTTACGGCTAATGGATAGTCTGGGAAAAAGATGGAGTCAAATAGCTAGTATATGAGCTCTATAGCTTAAGTTTGGAATGGTTAGAGAAAGTCAAATGGAATTCTTAACCAAAGTCAATGGAGAAGTTTGAAAAGCTTATTCACTAAACTTTTCTAAAGGAAGAGTTGGAACTCTAAATAGTGTATGGTTTTAGATTCTAAATAGAGAAGATCGAAATGGTCTATCAATAGGCTTGCTAAAGGTTGAAAAATCTGACCTAAATCTCTAAATAGCAAGGAAGCCTATATCCTGAATAGGGTTAGAATCCGATAATAGTGTTGATGAAGATAATCCCCAAAAGTCTTGGATTTATAATCATGATTTTGTAGGGAACCCCATAAGGTATAATTTTTTTTAGAAATTACTATAGATAGCAAACTACACACACTCATACAATCGGCATCTGTTGTAATGAGTTTCCTATTTCACAGGCTTCCAATGGTACTCTAGTCCTAAGTGTAATGCCCCGCTCTGCACGGTGCATTATGATGAGTCATTGACTCGAAGAGTTACGTTGACCCGATGAAGTATCGATACGAATCGGTACGAGAGTTACGTTGGCCAAAGGTAAGCTTTGATTCGGTTGGAATCTATGAATCGAATCGATGCAAAGGATAAGTTTCGCTAAGCAAGTGCTGATTTTAGCTGATCTGGTGTACAGGCTATGCTTTTATGCTGGACGATAAGAGGTCAATATTTTGCCTTATTCAGTAAAGTGTCCGCGAAACCAAATCGTTGCCTTAAACGGAGTGTGACATGGGCACGATAGGCCAAATCAATCGAGTGGTTCAAAGGAATTGCTAAGTCCGAGAGTTAGCTATGCAACCAAGTTATGAGATCGAGCCGCTTCAGCTCGGTGAAACGACGAAGACGTATCGACTTAAGGTGGGTGGGTTCTTGACTCTCTCCCTATTCCTTCACGTCTAATAAAATATGTCCTTGTATGCGTAAGTTGCTATTGAGCTAGCGAGCGTAGCTCGACGATTATGTGTCTTAGAATGTGTTGAACCTTAATATAGAACATTGAACAATCAAAGCGACGTACATCATGTGCACGAGTCGCGGTAGGGAATGATGGTAGAACATTGAAAGACAATATTGAGATGTGCATCATGTGCACGGCTCCGAGAACATTGAACGATAGGGGTAGAATATTGATTATGGCGTTAAGCGTGCCCTCGTGCACAAAAGCTAAGAAATAACTAAGTAACTACAGAATTAGGCTATGTGAACAACTAATGAATGGAACACATTGAATATAACTACGAAAAGTCTAAGCCGTTTGACGTCGTGCATTAATACGGATGTGTTGGGGCATAACGCCGAAGGAACTTGAGATAGAGATGGATATGTTTATGTTTATGGGACATGAGATTGGTTGGACGATATGACTTGTATGCTATAGCGCGTATTGCATGGTCAATGGACTCGGATGGCCCGTGCACGGTGCGGCTTCCCTCGGACGGTTAAGACCAGGGCACCGGGACCGTTCGACCTAGGAGGAAATTATGTATGGTATTTATGGTGCACATCATTCAGACGGATTGTGGCCGTCCAGTGCTGTGATAAGCTATGATATCATTAAGTTTGGGATCCTTCGGATATTGGGCTAGCAACCGTATCGAAGTGATCATAGGCTTACACATAAGAGATGCCAAGTCCATTATGGTGCGGAATACCGTGACCATCATATAGATAGGGCCGGTGGGCTGAGATGAGAGTTGGGTGCAGGGGCAGGGCCTGCGACCCTTATGCATATGTCCAAGTTTATGATTGGTGGATTACGTGAATGTTATGATAGTTTATGCTAAGTGCTAACCATTGCAGGCTAGGGAATATGGGACCGAGATGAGCATGAGTACCATGTTTATGTTCATAATGTCTAACTGTATCTGCTACAGGAATACGGTATTGGACATAGTTATGATAAGATGTTATGCATTGAACATTGCTATGAACCGATCCTAAGGCTAAATAGAAAGATCACAAATTAAGATGCATGTTCCACTAAATATACTTAGTGTTTGGTTTGGGTGCGAGCGGGTCTTAATCAGTACGAAGCGAGGACGAAAGCACTAATCCTCCACTAGTTTATGTGCAGGTTCAGGTTATGATCAGCTAGGGGCGGGGCTTGGCTCGGACGTGCTGAGGCATGGAGTCTTTAGCGTTCAAGAGAAGCTACCGCATAGGCGTTCGGACTTGCGTCATGGAGATGTTCGGCCGAAGACTACTTGGTGGCTATAAGGAGGCATAATATATGGAACAATGTAATCCTTTGTGAGCTAGAGAGATCATGAGCGTTGTAGCCAATTGGCAATGTTAAGTTGGACGATTCAAGCCTTTGTAACCTTCACTTCATATCAATAAAAGAGATTCTTATGTTATCAAATTGAGATAGTTCTATGTGAACCTGTTATCTTGTCTTGCACGAGCACAATTCCAGACTAGTGTGGCATCATGCCCTAGCGAGGACGATGATTCGAGTGAAATCTAGCGAGAACGAGCGATTTCTCGGATCGGGGTGTGACACTAAGCACCATTAGATAGACCTATATGGGCCACCACAAAAAGATGTTACGGCCTGCTCTCGAATAATCAGATACGAATCGAGTCATGCCCGGCCTACATTATCGTGGACAGCGGTAGTTATATGTCTAGTCATCATCGTATCTCATCACAGCATCTATCACGAATTATCCACTACTAATCATCCAAATTACTATATAATTATTACAGGCTTATACATGAATATCCAAGTACAAAGCCGGTAAGAATATAAAGGCTATCTAACAACAACATATACTCAGTAATAATACATCCAATCATCCTATACATGAATCTATATCTCCGGAGTGAGCTCCGCTGCTAAGTCTTCCTGTTGGCTATAACAATCTAATAGATCAATCTCACCTGTAATCAATGATCCAGTCAAGAAAAGAGCGAAGCACAATGTAACTCAATAATATCACCACATGATATCAATGAAACAGGTATAGCAAGAGAAACTGAAAGACAAATAAACATGAGAAGTAAGAAAGCAAGCACTAGCTACGTCAACATGTGCAATTGGACATCATCAACACGTAGAGACTAAATGTAATCAGGCATGTCTGACGATAATGCTATCAGTCATGCAATAATCAGGCATGTCTGAAGTCAATGCTATCAATCACTCATGTAATGGACATCAACCATACGAAGTATGCTATCAGGCAAGAGTTTGTCCAATATCAGTCAATCGCAAGTTTAGAATATCTCCTACCCAACACAAGAATCAATACAAGCAATCAAATAAGAACAAGTAAAATAAATAACACGATGACAATGTGTATGTATAATACATGCAATGATGGTAAAACTGAGTACATGTACTTGCCTCTTTTCCCAAGAATTTGGCAATATCTTCCAATTGCCTGTGCAGTAATATCAAGCCAAACAAGAACACCTATCGTATCTGACACGAATCCTTACTCTTCATTCTCGCATCCAGCACTGATAGTGAGATTGGTTGAAGCAATTCCTCGAACACGTAATGTGCAGAAACAAAAAACCAGGTGTATATAAGTTCCTTGATTATTTGATCGAGAAAACTCAAATAAAACAATAGCACACACTAGATAGAAAGATTAGAGGATTACATTCGACTGCTCTAATCCTTCCATGGATCGATCTCAACTCTTCGATTGATTGATCCACCAAGAAATTGCCAATCAATAGAGAAATTAACAAGAAAGGAAGAACTATGAAATGGCTTACCAAATTAATAGGGTTCGGTCGATCGACGGTTACAGAAATGAAGTCGAACAGAGACTTTACCGGTCTGCTCACGGCGAGGAACAACTGACGATGCCATTGCTCATTGCCATGGTTGATAGGATGATCCCCCGATAAAAGACCACTGCTCGCTGTCGCCTACACTCGTTCTTCACGCTATTGCGTCGTAGATAATCTTTCGCCTTCACTGTAGCGACTGGTCAGATGCCACGGCTGCCATGGCCAAAACCTTAGAAAGGAAGGAAAATTGGAGAAGAAGATGATCGGTGGTTAATTCGGCATGGCTTTGCCCATAATATGGGAATGATGAAGAAAGGGGGTGGGGTCTAATTTATAGGCGCTATA